>CM045890.1:10382556-10440056 GCA_025169545.1 Anguilla japonica | reverse complement strand
TCTTCAGCAGCAGATTTACGGTTATGGATCAGCAGGACATTCTGGAGCTCATTCCATCCCTGGATCTCCAGACCAACAGGAAAGGCATTGATTGCCATTAAACCTTAAGCCCGTACATGTCCGCATCCTGAAATAAGCGCACTCGGAACAATTACGTCTTACAGTCGAATGGCAGTTGTGTTGCTAGGCAACACTGCGACAAGTATTCCGCAAGGGTTCTCGACTGTAAATCGAGATTCCACATGGAAGCGGTGTTATGTTTTGGAATGCTGACACATCCTCTTTTATTTTTGTTTTTACCTGTACAAAAACACTACCATGAACGACCGCTAAAAGCATAAATGTTGCCTCGAGCCTGTCAGGTTTAGGAACGTCAGAATGATCACGTTAATCTGTCATTTTAATAAGCATTAGCACCTATAACTGATATATTCATAAAATCTTTCAGTCACAAACAACGGTCTTCATAAATAAACAGCACGTGGCAACCGGTGAACACACAGGCCACGAATCAGTTAGCTATGGGAGTGAATCCTTTGATAAATTATTTGTCAAACTCAACTCTAACAGTTTTCCAGCAAGTATCTACTAAATCACAGCAAGAGCCTTAAGTAGATGTGCACCCTGAGGAAATAGAGCAGAAATGGGTCTGTCCAAGCCAGACTGCAATCCGGTTAATGTGTAACACCGTTTCGGTCCAAGAGTGAGAGTGACATCATAATAGCTGGTCTCCGTTCGCATGCCCTCTGTTCCAGCCCATCTGCTGGAAATCGGTACATCTCTCACATGATCAAATCACAACCCTCACCCAGTTACCAAGGCCCTGGCCCTAGCAACTGACTTCCCGTTTGACTACGGCCGGCAGTCACACGAACGCACAGCGTGAGACCAGTTTGGGCAGTTTGGACCGAAGGCTCTAACTCATCCGCACGCCACAGAGGAGAGCGTGTGCATATGGGCGGGGATTAAAACGAGCAGAGAAATTAAATTTTGAGAGCACGCGTGTGTCGGGGATTAAGAGCTCTTTTTCTAGGTCAAGCGCTGGCATCCATTTCGACTCCCTCTTCATCGGCCACGAGGACGAGCGTCTCTCCCCGACAGAATTTTTGGGGCTTAACGGACGAGAACGGGGTACTGGCGCCAAAAAAGACACTCACCATCGCATCCAGTAACGGGAACGCGGCCAGATAGAGGAAGGCCTTCCTGGTCTTGCTGCCCACCGAATCGTCCACGTGGTGCAGCTTGTTGATGATGTAGTATCCCAGATCGGTGTACGCTGAGAGAGAGAGAGATAGGGAGAGAGAGAGAGAGAGAGAGGGAGAGAGGGAGAGAGAGAGAGAGAGAGGGAGAGAGAGAGAGAGAGAGGCGAGCTCTGGTTTCAAATGGGGCCAGGGTTGAGCGGGGCATTACCCGACAGGGAAACTCATTAAATTATTGAAGAACGGAGCGAATGCACTCAGCTGCGCGCCGAGTTCTATTTCCCTGCTTCTTGCTTTGCGCCAAACAGCAGAAAGCAGAGCGGAACAGAATGTCATAGCCGCTGTGTCTCTTGTGGAAAACTGTTGACTGTGATTTCACTGCTTTCAGGAACAGGCTGTGTCCCTCTAACAAGGAGCCATGGAATAGGTCCCAGATATAAACAGCGTGGATTTATGAGCATGTGAAACGAAGGGAACACAAGGGTCTGTATAGCCCAAGCTGGGGGTATGAGGGCAAATTATAGCCCTGCACACACCTGGTCACATGAGTATATGTGGTTTGTTTTTTGTTTTTTTGAAAGAGCACTTTCTTATCACCATTGCCAATGGCCAACTGTAGCTAATCCAATATGTGCATCATAACAAAAACTATAGCTGCTAACTTACTGAATCAAGTTCATTAAATCTCTTCACAAAAATGTTACGTCAATGTTCGTAAGGTGAGGTTTGTAAGGTTTTGTGCGCATTTTACGCACTCTCCATTATTTACCAGCCCCTGCTCTACTGTTTCTGAGCCCAAACCGATCGTGCCACATGGCTAAAAATGATGTCATTCATCTGAGTCAGAGCACCAGACAAGGTTCCGCCCCAGGAGGGGGGGGGGGGGGGGCGGAGCCGAGACTCACCAATGAGGGTGTGGAAGATGATGGCCACGGTCCCCGCGGCGACCATGCAGAGGACGGCCTTGGTGCGGTCCCGCTTGCTGTTCACGAACACCAGGCCCACGTTCTTGAAGTCGCTCATGGGCCCGGTGAAGAACTTCATCAGGGAGTAGGCCAGCCCGTAGCTGGCCAGCATCTCCACCGCATCCTCCTTAACCGCTGCGATTCCTCTGTTAAGGGCCTGAGGAAGAGGAGGAGGAGGAGGAGGATGGGGGAGGAAGCGGAGCCGTCAGCAGGGAAGAGCTGGAAGAGCGCACCGAGCGGCACTCGCTAACGAGGGAAACTCACAATAACACGCAATCATGTCATTATTTATATATACCTATTTAAGTAAAACAAACACTTCGCTTCCAAGTTTAATTGAAGCAATTACAGAATTTCCAAAGACGTCAGGCAAAATGAATAAAGCAAAAACTGAAATTATGGCAGTTGATAAAAACATACAGTATTGATACAGTGTTAGATACTATCTAGCTTTTAGGTAAACTAAGCATTAAGTACAGTTTAGTGGTAGGAATAGACGAGCAGTGTTAGGCTAAACGGCCTGTCTCGTCTTACGTTATGTTATGTTATGTTATGTTATCTTATCTTATGTTATCTTATCTTATGTTATGTTATGTTATGTTATGTTATGTTATGTTATGTTATGTTATGTTATGTTATGTTATGTTATGTTATGTTATGTTATGTTATGTTATCTTATGTTATCTTATGTTATCTTATGTTATGTTATGTATCGCAGAGAGCCTTAAAGATGTTAAGTGGTAAATTAAGAGTATTAAAAATCTTGGATGCCATATTAGCATGGACAAACCACAGCAATACAAAGAAAATTTTATTTATTTAGTTAAAGACCTCTCGGCTTGGGGCCTTTCTGTGTGGAGTTTGCATGTTCTCCCCACGTCCGCGTGGGTTTCCACCGGGTACTCCGGCTTCCTCCCACAGTCCAAAGACATGCAGGCAGGCTAACTGGAGACTCTAAATTGCCCATAGGTATGAGTGTGCGAGTGAATGGTGTGTGTGCCCTGCGTTATGCTGACGGCCTGTCCAGGGTGTATTCCTGCCTCTCCCCCAATGCAGGCTGGGATAGGCTCCAGCACCCCCCGCGACCCTGCTCAGGATAAGCGGGTATAGATAATGGACGGATGGATACACAGTTAAAGACCTCAGTTGACCTCAGATAGATGTTTTAAGTGGCGCATTCAAAGTGACTCTCTTATACATGCCTTTTGGTATCCCGGGAAAAACACTACACCTACATTTGAGAAGTGGTAGAAGTGAAAATGGCTGTTTCCTTATGTTACTCACATGAACAGGATTGTGCCTAAAATTTACAAACAGTCATCATTCATCATCTCATGCACCTGGGATATGCATAAAAACAAAGGTCTGCACACGTGTCATGAATCCCATGGGATTTTTCATAGGGATTTTTCATTTTTAAGAACAAAAGTAAGAATAATTTAAGAAAAGTTTTGTGAATGAGGCCCAACATTCCCATAATGTCCATACTTTCAGACACAGTCTAACGATGAACTTTCAGAGCAACAATACTTTAAATGTTACATTTATATAGCTTTTCATTTGCTTCCATTTTATAACTGCTAGCACGGCAAACCACTTGTATTTGCATATCAAAAAAAAAATGCATTACTTCCTTGGTGAAATCTAATAATGAATCTCAGACATTGACACGCTTCTCGGCTGCTTATGTTCATAGGGGCATGACCCACTGACCCGGGCGCCCGTGTTTCCTCATGCCTTCTCGGAAAACCACTAAGTCTCAAAACACCAATAATGTTCACTGGAGACACTGAAGAATCCCGCTTAACTCCCACAAGACCGGGTATTTCAAATATGCAGTGCTCCTTGGAGCAAGACAAGACTAGTTCTGAAAGGACAACAACATTACACTCCATTTGACCTCTCTGAGAGCCCGATCACATATTACGCTCCAAGGACCTTGGAAGGCTTGTGTACACATTACGTAATGTTACGGCTGTAAGGCATTTCTTGTAATTTCATAAGACTACTGGACTGAATTATTCTATAATGTGAATGAACGTTTGTGAGGGGGAAACCCGTGTTTGTGTCAGGGTCATCCTCCATTGTTCTTTAAAGGTCACCAAAGCCAATCTCTGCAGTCTTATTAAACTTACATTACCCTCATTTTAAAATCTTATCCAGTAGTTAAGAAACCTGACAACGTGTTCTGCTAACCTGATAGCTTGCGCAGTAAACTTGACAACATTGCAGGAATGACCTAAAGTGCTAAAAAGAAGGCTTGGGGTTCGGGAGACTTGATGGATATATAACGGTGGGTCCTCGGTCAGCGTTGGAAGACGCAAAATCTCTCGCAAAACGTCTCTGCTGTCCTCATCACCATGGGACACTGATCTCACACACGTCTGCCGTGTGCTCCCTAAGACATCCCTCATTCATTCCCTTAGGTCGTATTAAACATTATCTTTACGTAATTGAATTAATGAACTACCCAAAATGATGGCTCATTGTGCATGTGCATGCTGAGAGAAAAATAGCAGCCATAACGGATACTAAACAGCCATAATAACAGTAACGGTTTTAAAAAAATAAAAATAAAAAAAAAACAGTAGAGCAAAATGAAATTACACAACTGTAATTTCCACACACCGTTCTGCAAGTCTGCCATCCACTAAGGCTGTTTTTACGTCTGTGAGCCAAACGACACTGGTCTTCTGCAAGTAGGTCAGGTATACTGTATATCTATCCAAACAAGTTTAAAAAAAAAAAAAAAAAATTTAAAACAGCAGCAGACCCCATTTTACAAGCTGCTGGCATCCTGCCACGTTTCCTCACGGCGCACGCGTCCTCGCCTCGTGCAAGTCGGTGATGTACGCTGTACGCTGCTCGTGTCACTCAAAACCACGAAAGCCACAGCTCTGCCTTCACTCCACGTCTTCTCCGACGTTCCCTTTCATCGCTGAGGCTGGTATTGTTTGACTCGTATTGAGATTCTTATTATTGTAACTGACAGTTTACATTCCCTGCTCTGCCGGGAGACGGATGAGCCAGTGAAATCAACCGTCGGCCGGTGAAGTATGATGAATACTGTCACCCAGGCACAACCTATGGTGTTTAGGCGTTCTGAGTGATCTCCTTAATACAAAACGATCCACACTGTATTACGTAGGCTTTGAAAAACAGGAAAGGTTCTGACCCTGGTTACTTTTACAAACTGTCAGAACAGCAGATTTGTAATATCCCTTTAATCATAAAAGACTCATCGCCATTGTCTAAAATATGATTCAAGCTAGCCCGGATTCATCATTTACACATTACCCTCTAATTAACGATGATCAGAGCTAGCTTGAATAAAATTTAGACAAAGGCGGGAGCCTTTCATGATGAAAGAGGAATCGCAAACGTGCTGCGCTGACAGTTCATGAAAGTAACTACATTCAGCTTTACCCATTACCATCTAATTAACAATGCCCTCCATTTTGTTTCATACATTATTCCTTGTGCTTGGATTACCTATAGAGGAGCATACTGGAAATCTGCATCTAACTGGCGCACAGGCGAGACTCTGAGGTGACTGAGAGCCCACAGCTTCTGTCGCTGCACGTTTTTTAAAGAAGAAGACATCATCGTCGATATGACCGGGGCTCTGTAATCCCACCATCTCTGGCCCTGGCACCGTTAACGCCCAGAGGAGTGTCCGTGGCCTTCCTAGCACGGGCGACGGTGACACAGACCGGAGTCAGTAATCGCCCCCCTTTTTGCCACCTCTCCGAACCGCACGAGCAGCGTCCCCCCGCAGCAGGAGAAAGAACGGAGCTATTAATAGCCTCCACCTGGCCGTTGCGTAAGCGTAATCCTATTTCCCGAGCATCGCACTCACCCACATAATTACGCAAAGTCTCTCCTGCCACACCACAGCTCCTATAATAATGTGAGGGGCCAAAGAGTGGTGGTGTTGTTTCTGGGGGGGGGGGGGGGTTTATGGTGTGCGTGCCAATTGTGCAGAAAAGGGATGAAATGATGGGTGGAGTCAGATATTTGGGCTGGCATAATGAAGGGTGGGGTCAGAGATGAGGAGACAGAGAACCTGGGAGGCGGGAGCAGCAGGAGTGGCGATGGAGGAGCTGAGGGAGAGAGGGGTTATTTATAGGGACTCAGGGGGGGTGAGGGGGGGGGGGGGGGAAGGGAGGCTGCCTGAGGCTCCGGCTCCCAGGGAGAGCCCATTCGCAGCAGCAGGAGAAGGAGTGGGGGGGGGGGGGCGTTTAAAGATCCGCATTGGCACAAAGAAATCAATTCTTCTGAACATGAATGGAGGGCTGAACACACCTGGGTGTACGTAGCAGTAGACGTTGCGATGGTAGCTGTGCGCCTCTCCATCATTATTATGAATTAAATCCGGCCGGACTCTGCTTTTATGACCGAGTGCCAAAGATAATGTGATACAGAGCAGCTCTCTATGGAAGGTACTGCGCTAGGAGGCCTTGCTACTTCGTCACCTTTAGTCTTCCCAGAGGACTTCGCCCCAGCCACTAGGACAGCATTCAATCTGAAATGGCATAGTACTGCCCAAATCTGAACCCCATACGGCTCACACAGACCTCAGGATTAGGCCTACATCCTTATGATCACAAACCCTCTGCAGCTGGTGTTTGTGGTTGGTCTTCACTTCTTACCATCACACTTAAAGGTGCAGTATGTAATGTTGTCGAAAGAACACTTTTGTTCCACGTTTGGCTCAATTTCCTTCACATCCCGATGGATAAAAGGTCTAAGAAAGGCTCCAAAATCAGCCACCGCACCCGAATCTTAACGACCAATCAGGACAGTTGTATGCCCTGCTTCCTGTCGCACGTTCATGGCGCTACCAGAGCTAACAGAGTGGGGGGGGGGGCTAAGGCTAGGGCCACATACTGCACTTTTAAGTGTTTATGATTATTACATGATCGGTTCTTGTTCATTTTCACATGACTGTTCCTTTAGGTTATTGCCTGCAGACTTACATACTGCGCCTTTAGGGAAGCGGGATTGATTCAGTTGCTTACAAAACCTTGCGGCTTTCATCGACTGCATTACGCAATGTAAAATTGCAAGCAACTGATGAAAAAAGTGATAGTTAACATAAATGTGGAAAAAAACAAACTGAGAAGTGGAACAACTGAATTGGCTCCCAAACTATTCCTACCACTGAGCACTCGAAATACTCTAGGATAGTTATAGTGTGCTTTATGGTTCTGTATGGATGTTAGCAATATGTATCTGATTTACCTTATAAGTCCAGGTTGGTTTACATTAGCTTATACTTACTGTCTCACATGACTCAGGTGGATGCACTTATTTTGTTTTACATTGTAAGTTGCTCGAGAAAAGAGCATGCTAAATGAATTTAGCCTAATTCAATTTAAAGGAATGCAATATAACGTAATGAATTGGCTCCCTTGCTTTCCAAATCAGCCCCTGGAACCAATTTACATCTCGGAAACCTGAAAGGCCTTTATTCACGAGAGCCACAATCTTCTGCTTTACGCTGCAGGCTTCTTCAAGCGGTTCCCTAAACAATATGTCCACACACAAAAGACCACAGATCTTGTTGCTGCTTGTCCCGAAGGAAAAAAAAAGGAAAACTGAATCTGAGGTGAGCACAAGCAGACGACAGAGTCTCCAGGAAACTTTTGAGCCCCTGAAACAAAATGGATGCCGGGTGGGCCTCTGTCAACCTATCAAGCCTATGGAGTTTCCGACCTGCATTTTCTTTTCTTTTTTTTGCCATTTTCTCCCCAATTTTATTAGTTATACCAATTCCCCGTGTGTATCACGATCCTGGTCGATGCGCTATCGTCTGTCGGTCTGGGGAGGGTGTAGACCACCACATGCCTCCTCCGATACATGTGGAGTCGCCAGCCGCTTCTTTTCACCTGACAGCGAGGAGTTTCACTGAGAGAGCGTAACGCGCAGATCCCCTCCCCGCTGAACAGGCGCCCCGACCGACCAGTAGGAGTCGCTAATGCAACGATCAGGGCTCATGCCTTCACCGGCATCCCATCCGCGAACACAGCCAATTGTGCTCGTAGGAATGTCTGACCAAGCCGGAAGTATCGCTGCCAGGGATTGAACCCGGGTCTCTGCCTGCGGTGGTAGGCGAGTGCTTACACCTCTACGCTACCCAGACGGCCCCTTTCCGAATCCTCCATTTTCCAACCGCTTGAAGAAGGCCGCGATCAACAGAGCATCAGCAGGCTGGGGGGAGAAGGAAGTCTGCTGCTCCAGGGCTGTGCGGAACATGCTTCAGCTGAGCCCATGATGCATCGCAGCTGCCAAACAGCCAGTCGCGCAGAACTAGGCCAAAGGTGAAATTTGAGGGAAAACACGGGCTATTCACAGAGATGGAAAATACCTGTGATTCCGTACCGCTGCACTACGCGGTCTGTGTCTTGATGGGACCAGCGTGAGGGCTCGTTAGTGGGTAAAAACAGAAGCGGCCCAATGGAAAATCACTCCTGTCCATCTGTTCTTGATGCGACGGCAAGCGAGTTCACGTTCGGCTCTGCACGTACCACCCAATTAAAGTAGACGTGCCGTGTGCAGTTTTCACATTTAAGTATTTAGATTCGTTAAAAACGGGAGTTAGATTAAATCATCTGCGGGCTCTTCGCTGAACTTTTACTCTGCATCGTTTAGGAGACGCTAATGGAATTATCAGTGAAGCCCACAGAACTAGCTAACAGCTAATTCTCTCCGAGTTAGCACCGCTTAAAGCCTCCACTTGCAATTAAGATGCGGCTCTAGAAATCAATAACCTTTCAGAGTTCACCAGACCGGACACAAGAATTTCAGATTCGGAGAAATAAACTGCATTGTGTCGACGGTAAGGACAATAACAGCTGTGTACTGTATGTGAGACTTCATTATTCCCACCTAGCGCGAATGCTGGAAGCAGCTAGCACTGGAAAGGAACATGGATCACTGTGATCCACGTGGGCTAATCCAAGCATTTTTTTAAAAACTGCGCTGAATCATGGGGACAGCCTGAAAGCCCGGCGCTTGGAGAAATGGCGCTTTCAGGGGTGAGGTGAAGGGCAATTAAAAACCATTTTGGGCAAATTTAGATCGCGGTTACGTCAACATGCGCCTCTGCCTCTCTTTACCTGCAATTTGGCACGCTTCACCAAATCCTGTCACCGGTTTCCTCTCCTCCATTTTTGTGTTTTATTGGAACTGCCCAGTGTAAATATATAAATGTAATTGCTGCAAGGCTAGCAAATTAGCCCCTGTGGCATATTTATGTAGGTGAACATCCCATTGCAGAGGCAGGGCGTTTAGGCAGTGGGCATCGCAGTTTGGTGAAAATTAGGATGGAGAGCTATTCTTGCCAGCTAATTCTCCTACCCGTTCCTAGTCAGAACAGTGGGGAGACATTTGCAATATCCAAGAAATATACACACTGAAAGACGGGGGGGGGGGGGGAGAAACCCCGTTTTTCATTTTCTGAATGGTACTGTATTTCAACACACATAAACAATATACATACATTAAAACAATTCCATCAATCACTATTTGCCCATCTAAGGATCCAAAGTAGTATTTAGGGTGGGGGCACCCACAGTTCCTGAGAGAAAATGGCATCTGGTGCCACCAGTTTCTCATTTCACAGGTTGAGCAATCGCCCGCTGTGCTGCCCACATCTACGCGGAATGTCACAATCTTCATTTGAGTCTGCTGCATTCTGGTAATTGTTTTCCTTCATGACAACATTATAGCACGGCACAAAGAGAAGCAGGGCCTCCATTTGTTTAAATTACATTTGCAAATGTTAAAGTCACAGCTGTGCTTCAATTCGACACACCAGAGACCATAGTGTTTGGATTATAATATTGGAGAAAATATAGGCTAACCCACAGAATTCACCGTGAATTCAGCAAAAATACAATAATCATTTTGTTTATTCCACCAAGGCTGACTAAAATTGATTTTTGGCTGACAAATATAAACTTTGACTTAGGCTTAAGTATGTGCGTATCATTTGCTTTCAATGTGTCTAGTTATTCTAGTTTTGTCTCACAATTTATTTATTTTTCATCTCTCCCAAAACCTGTGTAGTGTAACTGGTCTCAGTATTCCATTTCTTGAAGTATGGTTTCTTGAAACCAATCAAGACGTTGGTTGGCAGTATATTTATTATGTTATGGTCAGACTAGGACTTTTTTAACTAAATGTGTAACGCTCCACGCTAGCTTCCTCTGTGTAGCTGCCATAGGGAAAAACATAAACTGGAACCAGTTTCAATTCAATGTAGGCCTACCACATGTCTCAACAGTTATACCCCATGTACACACTCTTACAGTTAAGTCAGATATACGCAATGTGTAAACTTGCAGTTCAGTCAGGTATATGCAGTGTGTAAACTTACAGTTCAGTCAGGTATACACAATGTGTACACTTACAGTTCTGTCAGGTATACACAATGTGTCAGGTATACAAAATGTGTACACTGTCAGTTCAGTTAGGTCAAATATTAAATCTTTTTTTTTTGAACGTGCAAAAAATGACTACTGTCCAGCTGTATATTTGAAAAACTCTACCTCAAAATCACATACATTTCTTTCTGCTAACCTTCCAAGTAATTTTGCTGTTTTTTCCCCCCAGAAGTTTAATTTTCTAAGACAGTTTTAGTTAAACAGATCAACCAAATATTTTTTGTGCAAATGAGGGTAGGCACAACATTTCGTAAAAGAATTGGCATTAACAAGAATCAGACTACATGCTCAACCAATGAAATTCGACAAAAAAAAATGTAGCCTACAGAATATCCACCCTAAGAGTCCAATGATGCTGCAGTATTCTAGTTATGTTGTGTTGAGTATTCCTATTTTCCATAGAGAGCTTTCAGCCAAAATATGGGTTAAAGTAAAAGCATCGGAAAGCTTCCTATTTGTCTTTTTTTTAATGATAAAAACAAAAAGTCCCTGTCGCCATATTCCCAAATTGTTTTTCTGTATTTTAATGCGAACCACGGCTATTCTGAGAGCTAAAATTATAGTGTGAAAAAAAACCCATGAACAAAGCCACAGGGTCTATTTTTCCATTCCAATCATATTTATGTGCATAATTCAAATATTGTATGGTGCACAATGTGAGATGTCATCGTGTTACATAGACACAGACATACAAAAAATGTATTTTGAACCACTTAGCAGCAGACAGCCAGGCTTGACTGTTCACAGGAACATAAAAGTCGCTCTGACAGTCTGTATACTGTCATACATCTGCATGTGTGCAAACGATGTCTAATGGTTTCTGACACTGCTACATGAATAGAAGAAGACGGAAGAGAATGGCCGTGTAGTCTAATTGTTTGGCAAATAGGCTTGCAGCTCCAAGGATCGCTGGTTTAATTCCCGGGTTAGGGCTCTTCTGTTTTATCTGTCAGCAGTCTTTCTACATTTCAGTAGGTTGTTCAGTAAATATCCGTCCGTACAAATGGACTGTATGCAACACAAATGTCACCTTGGATGAGACAAATGCCTCAAAATAAAAAAGGGGTGACCTGGTTCTCAAAGGGGTAGGCTACTGAACCAGAGAGACTCAATGCTACCATCCTGTTAGAAAAACTGACTAGAACCAAATACTTTGCCACCCATCAGACAAATTCAGCTTGAAGGGAACCTTTATAAACTAATATTCTGTGTCCGTGCAGACATCCCACATAGCAAAGCTCCCAGGCCTAATCCAGTTTTAGGCCTTCAGATCCATACAGTAAGCAAGCATATTTGAGCCATCACACAGAAATTAGGAAACAAATTTGAGAACTCCCCATAGGTTAAATAAATAATTATGCCAGAAATTAAACAGAATACTGCCAAATCTTCAGCTCCAACACTACCTCCCACACACTCCAAACCTGAATGCAAAAATAAACCAGGTCCAATCTTTCTTACAGACCCAGCTTTGGTGTTGCCATGGACTCAGGATGGGTTCAGGCAAAACATTTTGTGCTATCATGGATCTGTCTTAAAAGCAAAGTCTTATCTTATCGCTGAGTATTCTGAGATCATAAGCTATAGACCCCATCCCTGTGAAAATATAAAAACTGTTATGTGAAAAAAATATATATTGTTTTACCACCAACACTTAGGTATTTTCATGGTGATTACATTTCTGTTTCTCACACGCCATAATTATTATTGTTACCACAGCCAATGCCGTCTTATCGTCTATGGGATACCAGGGCGAAATGACCTTCCAATGAAAACAAACATTTATTTCTGCCCCGAAATGAGTGACAGATCTAAACAATGATGCCAGTGCGCAATGGGGTCGACACACGGGTGAAAATCAGCCCATCCGAAAGTGCACAATCATCTCGCTCATATTCATTTCGCATTGTTCCATCCCTGAATACAACCTGACCTGTGTTAGTGGATGTTAAGCCAGCTGTTGACACGCGCACAGGTGATTAGGTCATGTTGTTTGTGTCACCGTGTTCAGATGCCCGTGCTTTCAATGGCTTCCCTGAGATTGCTTCTGTAATGGTACCCAGTCGATTCTGGCATTCTAAGTCATATTCAACGCAGCAATGCCAGCGACTGCTAGGTCGTGTTAGAAACGGATACGTCATAACGCAATGTAGCACAATCGGTGAAGATAACGGACAGAGGCGTATACTGCAAAATATGCATGGAGATATCAAGACGTTATTGTGAAATAACCTACAATAAGAAACAGTGCAGCGGAAACAAGGCGTATGACATTGCGAGGTATAAAGCTGCAATGCTCTTCATGTACACATTCCGTCGCGTCATTTTTTCGTGGTGACATGTTATTGAAACAGAACCACGATAGAAAGCAATACTTGCCTGTTCCCCGAGGTCGATGGCTATGTTGGTGATAGCCAAAGGAACCAAAAAGCGGATGAGAGGCCAGTAATGCGTGAGCGCCGGGAATTTCACCATAATATCGCCGGGATGACAGCACCGAAAACATCTGCTGCGCGGAACCGCTGGGGGAAAAAAAGATAGCGACTAACAGTACCGCTGGTGTTCTCGGTGTTTTCTAGCAGAAATCCAAAAAGATCCGGTCCGTCCCAGCACTCCTACACAACAACAGCATCAAAAACAATGATGTACCGCAGAAAAAAAGAGGAGGGCCACCAGAAACTTCTGCTGACAGCCTCTCCATTGTTCGTCCATCAGTGGTGAGAAAAATAAATACATAAAATCTGACCGGCAGTACCAATATGATTTAGCTGCAAGGTCCCTCTTTCGAAAAATACATAACCAACCGGAGAAGCTATTTCGGGGTCAGCGATTTCAGTCCGTTCTGCTCGCTATTCTGTTGTTAACGGCTCCATGGCCAAGCAGCTCTACTTTAATCATCATCTCTCGCTTAACAACACGTGGGGGTCATTTTAAAACCACTCCTCTTGCCAACGTCATCGGCTGCGCTCAGGCAACGGTACCCAGGCATATAAAACGCAGCTAAGAGACAGTGGCACAGCATATAGGCTAACGTAATCGACTGCCAGGTTGCGCCGATTTATTTCTGTGAAAATGTCGTTATTCTTCGACTATCATTAACGGTGCTGCTCAAGTTCATTGCCTCGGCTTCATACTGCTACCGTTGCCTGCCTCGTGCATTCGGTCACATTGAACTGTTTTTGCCTGCCATCTGATTGACAGCAGTAAATATTCACTCCCACCTGACTACAAACAGTGGAATGACAGTTGTGTTTCCTGAGCTGTTCTTATTTTAGAGCTTTGACTTTAATACGCGCAGGAGTACGTTATGCTGCAGATGATCACTGAAACAATATCTATTTATGCTATCATCACTGTGTTCCCACATGGCATTCAGTCTTCTATTTTGAGGATCAACATAATAAAAATATTTTTTTGTGTCACTATAACAGTGTATACATAATATGTATATCACATTTTCAAAATGTTACCGGCAACACTGAGGTCATATAATGTGCCAACTACAAGCATTACAGCATCCATTTTGTTTTTACTAGTTTTCATTCCTTTTATGTCCATGTCTTCATGTCAATCAGTTTCTGGTGAGAATGATGTACTGTGGCCAGTGGACTCCAGAAAATTGCATGACCTTGAGCTTGATTGAATATGTAGGCCAGTGGATTGGCTGTTCTTGGGCTCTGCCATGTTGCCATGCGTGACATTGGTTGGAGTTGTGTGTTGGCACACGTAGTCATCACTGCAAAATAGAACTTAGTTCTCACTTGACGTGCCTCACTAAATAAACGTTAAAATAAAAAAAATGATATGATAACTTCATAGGTATTCATTAAGATATCTGCCTCAAATAACGAATATATGTCTGTTTCTGCTATTAATGTAGGCTGTTTTTCTGCCACCAACGCTACGGATTTATGCTAGTAAACATGGCACCCTGTTTAGCACCATTTGGCAATTCTGAATGGCAGATTAAATACAAATGTTATTGATCACATTATTTTTTTGTGTGGCCTCATCAATCTATTTCCATTTAATGCAGCCAGCCCATAGCTGTAAACTCTTGTCATACCAATTTATGTCCTGTTGATAAATAAACAAAGCTTAATTCATGACAAAGCCCCACTGGTACAATTGCAATAGTAATTGTACAGAACATACACCACCTGAATATTTAAGAAAGTATAAGCATGTAACTTGCAAATTGAGCCTGAATCACCTGAGGCTTCATGAACTTTAATTCTTGACATTTCATTCTGGTCCCTTTTCCCATTATTCATGAAACAATCTGAATGCCAATTTCTGATATTAGCATGTTTTATGTGGACATGCAGTGTACTCAGTTCTGAAATACTACAGAGAGAATGACTGCTATCAGTATGACCCTGTTTTCAGGTTGTTAAAAAAGCAGATCAAAGGTTGAATTTGTACGTTGATCTGACTCTTTATTTAGCTTGTTTAGTGCAAAACAAAATGGAAATGCTGTGTAAGTACAGAGGAAACGAACCTTTCAAGCTGACTCCACATTAAGAATTTTCATCCATGGACACTTTCACCTCTCTTTCACATGTGACCATAGAACCTTTCTGAGAACAGCACTGTGCAAAGCTGTCAAAGGTCAGGCTAATTCTGTCCATGGTTTCACAATGGAGATAGCTGTTACTCAACAGTTCCTTAGCTAAGTTAAGGCTCTGTGTTAAGCTGTATGATTCAAATCATCCATTTTGGGTGAGCTCAAGCGATATTGAATTTATTACATAAGCTATTGCATAGTATTGTTGATTTTAAGTTATCCGATACAAAAATTGTAACCCTTAAATTACATATATTTCAAAAATTAATTCCACACTGAAATTGGTTGAAAGTAGAAATATTGTGTGAGTGCGTGTGTGTGTATGTGTGTGTGTGTGTGTGCATGTGTGCACGTGTGTGTGTGTGTGTGTGTGTGTTCATGTATGCATGTGTGTGGATGCCAAATGCCAAATTTTTTGGAATGGTAAGGATTATAGATGCCTGTGGAAAACAGCCAGCGAATCTGCCTTCCTGATGGACTTGGGAAGGTCATTCCTGCACAGGGTGAAAACAGCCGGTAAACTTAATTACTGGGAATTAAGTATAAATACAGACCACAATCACAATATGGTTCAGCACACCATAAAGAGCACAGTTTTAAAGTCTGCAGATCTACAAACATAATGAGCACTCTACATGTTATTGGGAAAATGATTATTTTTAACAATTCCCTGTCTATCCAAATGTCAGATTTAACTTTTTAATTTCACTACCAAATATTACAGGTCACATGTATAGTCCACACAAAGGTCACTCTATCGCTTCTTTCGAATGTGGAATGCATGATGTATTAATGTATAATGCATCTGCTTCTCAGTTTCTTGTGCATTTAAGATATGCACTACCACCTTCTGGTAACTATAGGAAGCTGCAGGTTGTGGTAGACAGTCCAAGAACTGTATATGTTTAACTCAACATTCTAACAAGCTTTTGATTATGTGAATAATCAAATTTATGCGAATGTCATTTTTATAGGGATAATCACATTCTTTGGTACTGTTATGACAGACCCCTTTGTCCTGAAAATGTTTGTGCAAATCTTCGGCTGCATTTCAAAATGGATGGAATGCTGCAGTTACTAAAGATACAAGGTCTAAACAAGTTTAAGTGTTGTGAACGTGTAGGGACAGGAGCCTAAAACAAAAAGAGGGGTATGGCACCTGTGCCAATCAAACAACAGGAAACAGGACATACTATAGCTTGAGTTGGATTCCCGTCCATAGATATCTGTGCTCACGCGTTCATCGTAAAAGGTGCGATCTTCCTGAGCTCGGGGTGTTTTATGCAAGTTTGTTTTGACTGGTGGAACCACAAATTCACACTTCAGGTGAGAATTATAAACTGTTTTTTTGTACGACAAAGATGACTTACTAACAGAGGTAGAAAAATCAGGTTCAGAAAACCAAAGCTTGCCCCAGTATTTTGTTCCAATCACCTGAATTTGCCAATTAGCACAATTCTTCAGTCAGGAGGTAGAACAACATAGTGAACTCAGCTGGCTGTGTCCACAGGTGGAAGAAACACAGGGAGGGACCTTTACTTTCTGACCCCTGGACTTTCCACCGCTGCGTACACTAGAGGCAATAAAAAAAAAAAAAAAACAGCATTGTCACACCTGAACCTCGAGGGCATAAGCCAAACCTGGCCTGGGAACAAGTCTGCCACACTGCTCCTGTGACCTCCTCTGTTCTGAATGAACGTTCCATCTGGGAGTCACACATGCTTGAGTTTTTAACTGTTTGCTGAAATCAGCTGGACGTCATACTCTGCTCTGAAACTGAAGTGTGTGTGTGTGTGTGCGAGAGTGTGTGCAGGTTTTGTTTTAGCACTATGCACTATGACACCTGATTCAACTAATGAAGTACCCATGGTCTTAGAGCTCAGCTGAAACAAAAACCTCCACCCACACTGGCCCTTTTCAGATAAGATTGGACACGATCTGCAGGACAGCACATTCATTTAGCAACACTGCTGGTGGATTCTAGCGCCACCCTGTGGTCACAGTAATGATGACCTCACATCAGGAAGTGTAGGCATGTTGGTGGCAATACCTACACTGGTATTTTTAATCACCCTGCCAAAGCAGTCCCGGCACATTACAGGAGTGATGGCGTTTTGTGAGGCCTAATCATTGAGGACTGAGTTTGTCCAGCTCAGGGGATTGGCAGCCCTGGTCCTGGAGAGATGCAAGGGTTTGCTGGCTTCTGTACTTCCCTTGAAATCAGTCCTCAGTTCAGGCCCGGGTACCCAGGTGAGGATGACTATAACTGTATAGTCAGCTACTTTAACGGCCCAACATTGGGTATTAACGAAAACCAACAGGCCCTGCTAGGGAACTTTTTATTATTGACTGCTCTTACTGTTCATTTCCTCATTAAAAGATAATAATGGAGAGGAATAGTAGGGCAGGAACCATTGTAGTACGACCACCAGTTATATATGGTACATACCGTTAAGCCACATAAAAAATCAGTTCTGTATGCACGTCCATGAGTGCACCAGGTGCTTGGCATAAACGTACAGCGGTAAAGAGGAATAAAAAAAGGCCCAAGGTGATACTTAATCACAGCAGCTGTGTTTTGACTTTGCTTGGTCTTTGAGATGCTTACAGTGTGAAAATACAGGTGTGTGTGTGTGTGTGTGTGTGTGTGGGCGGGTGGGGGGGGGGGTTTGGGGTGAATATATATGCACAGTTACAGCAAAGAACACCCAAATAACACCTCCTATCACTGCACATAAAGTTGATATCCGAGTGGATCTGAAGGAAAAAATCCACCACATAGCCCACATTATGTGCATCATAGAATAGACAAAATTGGATACAAGAAAAACTGTATTTAAGATACCATAAACAAATACAAATCATCTTGAGACAGGAGAGAACAGAGAATTACAATATTCTGAAAAAGGTTTGCTTTTTCCATTTGCTCATTGAGACCCTTGGGGAACATAGCATTGAGAGATTATATCCAATAGGCCTCTCTGTGTGAAAGTCTTTTCTCATTTTCTGCTCTAGGTGGGATATCAATTTTCTGCACCAAAATATTTAATGGTGCTGGCACTATGCTCTGCTCATTTAAAACGAGCAGCTACGGGGTTTTTACATTTTTATTTTTTATTTTTATTATTTTGTGTGTGTGTGTGTGTGTTTAAATAACCATGTCTGGGGTGATGAATCAAAAGAAATGAATCGATTTGAAAATGCTGCAATTTTGCAAGTATTCTGTAAAAATATACCTTGATATAACAATGCCAATATGAATTTTCATTGTGAGTTCATTCATTTTTAATTAAAACCAAGGCTTGAGTAAAAACATACAAAATACAAAATACAAAACACCTCATTCTTACAAATTAGATTTTCCCAGCCATCAGTAAGTCTTTTGCACCATTTTGTCTTTTGTCTTTTATTATTATTATTATTATTATTATTATTGCAATGTATGTAATATTGCATTTTTAAATATCACAATTTAATTTTGATATGCCTCGGAGTCACCAATCACGATTCCAGAACACTTAAAGGATAACACCGGTAATCATTGGCACTTTATAAAGTTGTTTCAGTAAAAAATACAAAGGCCAGGTTCTTTGTAATAGTGAATTCTGCTGACCAAAGCAACGGTGTGTCTCTTTGTCTTCTTTTAGTACTTTTTTGGACAACAATGGAATTCTATGATTTACGACATATAGGCATTGACTAGATGGACAAGAAGTGCTCATTCATTGAGAGCTGGACAGACACATCATCAGTTCTGCTCTTTTCATAGGATATGTTGACAATACTGGGGGAGGACAAGAAAATTACCAGGGTTACCCTTTAAGGACGATTGTTGCACGTGGGGTCTAATATTTTACTTGTACCACTCTATTATTCATACCAAGAACTCTCTGGCATTTAAAATGTCCAGTATTCCATATAGCCTTATTCACTGAAGCAAGCAAACAAGCAAACAAACAAACAAGTACGTAAATAAATGAATAAATAAATAAATGAACAGTTGCGGTTAAAGTCTGCACACTTTTTATGGACATGTTAAGGAAGAAGGGAATGACCATGTGACCTAGAGTATTCGGAGATAGGACACCTGCCGCGAGGAGCACTGGGAGCAGAAAATCTCACGAGTACACTTCTGGACCAACGCAGTAGACCACGGAAATACAACACGGATTCCACCTGGTGACAAATCCAATTATGGCCCTCGTGCCACCCCCCCCCCCCCCCCCCCCCATTGCCCGCGGCTGTCCAGTTCAAGCAGACACTTTGAGGACAGTGTAAATATAGCAACTTCCAAAATGGCACCTCCCAAATTCTATGACAGTGAACGCCTCGCAGTGGTCTGCTAAGGTTTGCCATTTGCCAGTCTTCTGTTTTTCTAAACTGAGTTTTTGTGTCCGGGCTTTTCTCACATCCTGATTCCTGAGATGAAAACTGCACCTGTGTTTCTTAGGTAACGCACACATATCAGTTAATGCACATCATAATCATAATAGTGGGCACAATAATTCAGGTCACTATCCCTCGAATGCAACTGGAGTTTTAATGTAGGCCTATTCGTTGGTCATTAGACATGAGTCATGACCAAGGGCTCTTCCAGGGATTTTGGGCTCCATGAAAAGATGGTGCATTGGGTTTCACCACCTGAGGCCCCCCCCCCCCATCCCTGCAGAATTACAGCACGATTTTCAGAGGGGCCACGGTCAGTCAGGGCCTTTGGAATCGTGTTAACCCCCCTCCCCCAAACGGCACTCACGGTCACGACTATTAGTAAAGGACCTAAAAGTAAACGGACGCTTATAGACTTTCTACTTTTTTTGAACCCGTTGATGTTCGCTGTTCACCCACGTGGGCCGTGTGGCATTTAATGGGGCGAGCAGCTGTCCTGCGGGCAAGCAGCAGCCTCTCTTGGACAGCACATCGCAGGAGCCCAGAATAGCCCGACCCCCCCCTAGCCTAGTCAGGGGTTTTCTCCCTCATGTACAGTACACCGCGTATCCAGTTTCCCCTCACGGCACGGGACGCAGCGCCAAGGCTTCCCCGTCGCAGAGAGAGCTCGGGTTTGGCCGCGGGCGGCTCCAGCCTGCCGACCAATTATAGACCCGGCCGGCTTCACCCTCCCTGGCCCCGTTTCATTACTAAACATGGGCCTTCTGTCACTCGCCAGCACGTGCCTGCAAGTTCGACCGGCTCTGGAGCTACAGAGGGCCTGTCCCAGAGCCACACGGGGGAACATGCTGTTCTGCAAAGACTCGAAAGAGCGATGCTAGAAAGCTGTAGGCTGCCTCTGATGTGGGTATTCTGAGACATGCATTGCAGCCGTGTAGTATAATGGGTACAAGGGGCTGGTCTTGTAACCTAATGGCTCAATTCCCAGGTAGGACACTGCTGTTGTTTCCTTGAGCAAGGTACTTAACTCGCATTGCGACAGTATGCGTCCAGCTGTATAAATGGATGCAATGTAAACGCTACGTAGAAAAGCTATGTAAGTCGATCTGGAAAAGAGCGTCTGCTAAATGACTGTAATGCAATGTAATGTAATGTAATGCATCCGTGAGAACCGGACCACAATTCGCATTCGTGAACATAACCACTCATAACTGATTCCCGGTGCAGGCTAACAAAATATGAGCACAGTTAAGCCTGCAATATTGCACTTGGTTTAAATGTTTTCATCATGTTTGCTGCATAGTCATAATAAAGATTATGATAAAGAAAACTGTTTCCTACCTCACAAAACCCAGTCTAAGCGCTTCATCTGCACCTGCACCTCCATCATTTGAGAGCGCAACTTTCCCTTAATTCCGTTCAGCCTTAAAAAAACTTATCTCTAGATGAGCTGCAGTGATTTTAAGCACTGGACAGCTAACAGATTTAACATATGCAAAGAATTCTTCATTGCACTAACACTAAATATGTGAAGATGGGATTTTAAGAGTTCATTTTATTGTGTGAGCAGTAAGTAATTCCATGGGGTCATGGCCCAGCGATTGTCACAACTGTCTAACAAATGACTGTTGATTAAGGGTCTTTGGAAGGCCTTGAATACAGTGGTGCTGGGTACTGCTGTGCAAGCTTTAACAGCCTTTTGAGGGTGTCCAGGAGAACTTAACTGAGGCTTTATAGAGTGTTTTTTTGTAAATGTCATTTTGAAACTTGACAAGCCCTTTTATGCGTATAATTGGAGCTAACCAGATTGTTTATCACTCCTGTGACTGTCTCAAAAGATGAATGTGACATGCCCTTCCATTCAGGTAGGCACAACCCTTGAGAAAAAAAAAACAAAAAAAAAAAACAATTAGGGGTTAATCATTCACATATAGATTCAGAAGCACTTACTGTTATTCAAATCAGCATGACAGAAGCACCAAATCTATCAAATTTAGAACACATTTCATTTGTAATCATTGCCACGCTTGTGTTCACTGTTTCAGTGGAAATTCTTTATCTCGTGCATTTTTACTGCAGATGCTGGTTTCAAACTGCCACGGCTGACTAATAAAATCTATTAATGATAATTGGTCCGTGGACGTAACTATAATTTGTTCTGATAGGCCTTTCGTAATTGGGAGCGATCGTTTAAATGTTTCCACATATAGCAAATATATTATATGAGAGTTGTAGTAAAATACTCCTCAATTTGTTTGCCACTGTCAGTACAAATTGCATTTGTTTAAATATGTTTGCAATAAGTACTTTAATACTATCTCACATATTATTCCAGAATTTCAGCATTGTCCCACCCACACCTCACCCTGGTTACATGAAAACCTAAGAAAATACAATGTCCCATAAACAATAAACCTTACCTAACAAATGTTCCTTAATCACAAAACACATGTGTAGTTGTGATGAGAACAACTCCAGTTTTTATAGTCATCCCGTGTAACAAACAATTGCATTGTACGAAAGCTGCATTGAATGATTCTTCCTAGAGAGCAACCACTACGAAGACTTGCATATTGCTGTGATGTTTTTTTTAAACTCCTACAGTGTAGTATTGCAAGCTTGGGCTCCAAACTCCAGAAATGACAGGTGTGGCTTTAGATGTGAGCATTTACCTTTGCAGTATTTCAGTCTGACTTTTACAAAGTACCGCACTTGGGAGAATGAGCTTCTAGGAAGGATTTAAATTTCTCTATGGGAATGGAGAACAGTCACAGGTCTGGGTATAGTGATTAGGGCTCAAAGCTTGGTACTGGCTTCATTTGTTCTTCACTGGAATCTTTTGTCGATCCACAGTTTCCTGATCGATCATTCAGATAACCCGAAAACAGAGAAAGACGAGAGATCGTCCACAAAAAAAGATTCCTGACATTTTCTCAGACACTTTATAACACAATTCAGCCCCATCTTCTGCGGACCACAAACTTCAAAGGATTGCGCTGGGGCTGCCTGCACCAGGAGGAAACTCTCCCAAAAAAAGAATGCTAATTTCTCAGCCTTCAAAGCCATTCCTAGAGGGAAGGCTGCACGAGGCATTGAGGGCACCTGATGGGGA
Organism: Anguilla japonica; assembly: GCA_025169545.1. Classification (NCBI taxonomy): domain Eukaryota; kingdom Metazoa; phylum Chordata; class Actinopteri; order Anguilliformes; family Anguillidae; genus Anguilla; species Anguilla japonica. The sequence goes on along the minus strand of CM045890.1, from coordinate 10,417,377 downwards.
AAATGATAAGACTCTTCTCTGGCAGGTCACAGGGATCACGCCCATGTCCTGGTCCTCCGCAATGTGGGTCAGCCAATCAGACGGCCCACCTGGCCCTGTCAATCAATCCCGCTGCCGCATTCCAAACCACTTCTTCATCGCCCCATACTCCTCTGTTACCCCAGATCATCCCCCCACCCCTCCCCTGTTCCTTTCACCGTTCCCTCCACTGGTGCTGATATCATCTTAAACAGCTCTGTCGCAGGGGAAGAGTTAAGCTCTAGTGCAGCTAGAGGGGGGGAAAGCGAGGGATTGCAATTTCTAAATTTCATTCATAAATGCTAAACTTTATGAATAAATGTGTATGCCAATTAAATATATTCCACTGATGAACTGCAGTATCCCTGATTGACTGTAGGGTAGAGGTACAAAACAGTAGCTAAGCAGCTGGGTGCAGACAGCCTATCCTTGAGCAAGGTACTAAACCTGAGTTACTTCTGTAAAATACCCAGCTGCATAAATGCATTGCATGTAAAAATGTAAAGTGCGTGTGTAACTTTCTCTGGATAACTTTCTCTGGATTCTCTAAAATGCCATAAAAATGTCAAATGCAACTGCCCTGTTAATACATAGATTAACAGATTCATAGAACGACTATTTTCTCAAAAGTACATCAGCAGAAATTGAATACACAATTCCGGCATGTATTGTACTGTTCCCCTCTGGGATTGAAATGTACAGCCGTATTTTAAAACTTCAGACTTGCTGCACCGTGTAAGGACGTTTATCACCCTCACTTATCTCAAAACAAAGCCTGCTTGCGTCAGTTCATTCATGAAAATCTTTTTCCGTTTCAGCACTATCAACGGCATAATTCATCTACAAGGCTGATGGCAGAGTCTTATCCTGGTATGGTGGAAATCACCAGGCAACTTGACAGAAAACAATTTGCTGGACATTTGCACAGAAGTTGCAAAAAAAAAAAAAAAAAAAAAACACTATTGACTATAATGGCATGTGACTGCATAGTTTCTAAACTGCTCCTTGAGTAAATGCGCCAGCCCAATGATTCAGTGACAACAGTGCTGACAAATGTATGCCTCGTTCAGTTTAGCCGAAGCGCCAGACGGCGCAGGTGCCGGTGACAGATTAGGCCGCATGTTCAGGTAACAACCTGGGAATACAGAGCAAATATTGACCGAAACAGGACACTTAACAATACACAAAGCAGCGCATTGAGCGATTCACGGCGCTCTCCGGATGCTAATTCGGTGCCACTGAGGACACAAGCTAAACGGAATATTACTGCCAAAAAAACAAACAAAAAAAAACTCCTCTCTGATAGCAATCCAATGCGACAAGGTTGATTTGTTCATTACAGACTTTTCAAGAAGTTCCAGGGGGGTTTTCGATGGAATTTACTGAGCTCAGTCAGACACTGGACACTCGGTCACAGACAAACAGTCCATTTAACCTGCGTAGAAACAGAAACATCTTTGCCAAAATGGAAGCCAGGACCAATACATACCCCTGGTTTTTACAATCACAGCAGCTAGCTAAGGCAGAGAAAATCTAAGAAGTTTGAACACAGCCGTTGACTAGGCCCTATTGGATACAACAGAAACGCTCTTGCACTTATGCACTTATCTAGCCTTTATGTTCAATGAACATGCACGTTCCAGGTAATATACTGTATTTATATACTATCTGACTTGTTGATACCAGAAGATAGAATACATTTGCAATACATGCATCATTACAAGTCACATGCAATTAAAGACCACCTTTATTCATTAACATAGGTCTATTAGGTCTAGAGCAGTAAACCTTAAATTAGTCAACTTGTTATATAGCCTACTAGACATAACTGTACATTCCACTGGGTGGGTATTTGTTAAACAATTTATTTTTAAATTATATATCATCCGTTTGAAAAACTCTGGTCTGTAATTGAATGTATTACAGTAACTCAGCCGTGTGTTGTCAAGGCAGCAGATGGCGCAATTGCACAATTAAATTCACTCTCTCCGTTAGGAAGAACAACGCATAGTCTACTATTTGAGGATTTTCAAGGTTGGTATAGGTTAAGATAAGGTGTTTAATTAAAAAAAAAAAATCACAGATGACGTGCTTCATATTAATACTACCACACACTGGCATGATTAAAAACTGGCAACAAAGAATACAAGAAAGTTCTATAATATATCGTCGCCATGTTCCCATTACTCATTTGATGCAAACATGCAATGTTCTTTGGTGTGAAAAACGTCATGTTCTTTGGTGGATATTTCAAATGCCAGCAAAGCCTTCTGTTTCCATAATCTGCTAAGGCTATAGCAGTGAATTAGCACAGAGTCACCCCGCTAATAGCGTCGCAATGATTTCATTGTTATTATTATATTAATAGCATGTCAGCATTTAACTACAAGCCAAAACTGCACTGAGAAGTCTGAATAATACATTTGATTACATTTGACGCATTGTGGGTAATTTAATGACCGCAGCTCAGGTGAAATAATGGGAACTCTGCAGTCTGTTGCGGTCAGCTCGCGCCAAGAACGTCACGCCTTTCACACGAGTGGTGCACGTGTCCACAACTGCGTTCCAAGATCCAAGGAATGCCAATTATAAATTTGAATTAAAAAAAGGGACATTGCAGTAAGCCTACATACCTCGAATGCACGCTTACGGGCAGCACCATGGCTAAGCATGTCGGGTTGTAGTTTAAACACTGCAGGTGTATAATGAACAGTAGGACGAATTGTTTGTTTTATTTTATTAATTAATATAATGCACACCAGAGAAATGTAAAATCGATCAACGCAGCGACTATCTAACATTTTTTAATGTACCGTGCCTATTACAATTTCGTTGAGTTCAAAAACCTTGCGTTGTCAGTAACACACGGTTGCTTTAATGCAAACTTCTGCAGATATGCAACTGCAATTTCACGGTACAGTAGAGTACAATTAAATATGTGGCAGTAAAACAGGCTACTAGAACTGCCTGCAAAAACCCACAACCGTCACCATCCCCTTATTTTCTGACCCCTTTTCTACTACTACTGTCATGCTTTAGTCAGTGCACAATGTTGTTACTACAGCCCCTCCCACAAGGGGAGACCAGTCCGTTTCCCTCCGCATAAAATAGTTCTCCTCCTATAGAGAAATTTTGAATTGACTGATCACAAGTTCATCATTGCGATGTGTTGCATGTTTTAGGGCTTTGCAGTACATTATCATCACAAATGATAAATATATTCAGATTAAGTTTAATACGCAGTATTAATTTGGCGGGAAAGCATAGACGCGGAAGGATACAGAGAAGGGCCGAAAACACTCTTGTAGTATTAAAACCCGCGGGAGCTGCTGTTCTTATTCTTGCAGTAAATGACAAGCTGCGGAGTCAGTCTCAGCTTTTTTCGGGGTGCAAGCTATCTGCGTAGTTTGGCTACATAACCTTAGGAAAGCAAGGGCTTAGCACCAAACACCGGTGGGGACGACTCCCACTACGGATTATTACTTTCACTTGTCACTTATCATCGTGATTTATATATAGCTCCACTACTTTTCATCGAATTGAATTTTCATTTATTGTTACGGACACGGTAAGACTTTTTAGAAATATGTGCAGTGCGATTCATGATTTGACTTTAGCTTATTATTTCGCTATCTATGTAACGTCTGTTGACTAAATTATGTGACTAATAGTTTGTGCCACAGGAATTTGTGTTATGTTGTAGTAATGACTTCAGTAGCTGCGGTTTTTATGGGAAGTGGTGTGGCATTTAAATGCCTTGGTCACGAATTTTAAATGCCGGCTGTTCTGTAACTGTCAGATGCTTCTTTCTGGCATGCCCATTATGCTCGCGTTGTCTTGGAAGGATATAAGTTATGCATGTGGGGATGCTTGTGTGTTCGTTTAATATCGCTGTTCGCAGTTATTATAACTTGAATAGTGTATATTATATTTAACATGCTAAGTGTTATTCTGTTATAACCGCTGTCAACTGCGTTGACACTTGGGAAGTTCATTCGAATGACATGGCTTCCTAGAAGTTGGTGTGTAGAGCAATGGGTTAGCACGGAATCTGGTTCGGTTTACAGACACTTTCCACGTTTCACCCAGCACTAATTTTCCTTCACTTCTCCTTCACATTCGTAGGCAGTCATGCCGCTGAACTCGAATATGGCGAGTAAAAACTACGATTACGACTACGATTCGGTCCAGCCCTACTTCTACATCGACAGCGACGAGGATTTCTACCACTCGCAGCACAGTCAGCTTCAGCAGCCGGCTCCCAGCGAAGACATCTGGAAGAAATTCGAGCTGCTGCCCACGCCGCCCCTCTCCCCGAGTCGGCGACCCTCGCTCTCCAGCCTGTTACCGTCGAACGCGGACCAGCTGGAGATGGTGACCGAGTTTCTCGGGGATGACGTGGTCAGCCAGAGTTTCATCTGCGATGCGGACTACTCTCAATCGTTTTTGAAGTCCATCATTATTCAGGATTGCATGTGGAGCGGCTTCTCCGCCGCCGCCAAGCTGGAGAAAGTGGTTTCCGAGAGGCTAGCTTCGCTCCAGGCTGCGAGAAAGGAGACTTCGGCTTGCAGCTCCACGGACAGCACGAGCCGGACGAGCCCCAGCGTTAATTACCTTCAGGACCTCAACACCTCCGCGTCGGAATGCATTGACCCATCTGTTGTCTTCCCTTACCCACTGACCGAAAATCCAAAGCTCGACAAGACGACGGCGCCCTCGACTTTGGCACTGCCACTGGATACCCCACCTAACAGTGGCAGCAGCAGTAGCAGCAGTGATAGCGATTCAGGTATGTACAGTGCGCTCGATGGCAAATCGAGTTCGCCGATTGCTCCTTGTCGGCATTTAAGTTTACTTGCATAGCTGATTATAACGTGAAATTGTATAACGTGGATAGTAGGTGATGCCATGCATGCCATTCTTGAGAATTATTATTTCGAGACTGTGTGTGGGATGGGGGTGGGGTGTCGGTAGATCGTATAAAACCTCGTGTGGTAGCGAGCTAGATGATTGTATTTTTAATGGGAAATGACGCAGTTAGCTAAATAGCTCTTTGTGGAGGCTGTAATCAGAATTCGCCTTGATTAAAAAGCCTCGGTTGTAAAACTCCACCGGCGGCGCTGTCCTTGATGTCAAGGATGTAAAGCGTTAAGTTAAGCTACGGGTTTTGCCGTGTCAGTTGCAGTTGCGTAAGGCTCCCCCTCCCCTTCGTTAGCTCCCTTCTTCCCTCCCTCCTATCCCAAGCGCAGGAGTACTGAAGGGTAGGGTTCAATGCTGCAATGTTCAGCTGACGAGGAGAGAGGGCGGGGTGAAAAGAATTGCAGATATTTCTTGGCATTGCACACAAGGCATGCCGTGCAGCTGTACAATTTGTGTCCATGCATTTTTCACCCCAAAATTAATCGCATGCATTTTTCCTTTATGTAGACGACGAGGAGGATGATGAGGAGGAGGAGGAGGAAGAGGAGGAAATTGATGTTGTGACAGTGGAGAAGAGAAAAACGGTGAAGAGGTCTGACACGTCGGGAGTGCCAAGCAGACACCATCACAGTCCCCTGGTCCTGAAGAGATGCCACGTCCCTATTCATCAACACAATTACGCGGCTCACCCGTCGACGAGGAACGAACAGCCCGCGGTAAAAAGGATAAAGTTCGAGAGTAGCAGCAGGGTGCTCAAGCAAATCAGCAACAACCGAAAGTGCACGAGTCCACGGACATCCGACTCTGAGGATAACGACAAAAGGAGGACTCACAACGTGCTGGAACGCCAGCGGAGAAACGAACTGAAATTGAGCTTCTTTGCTTTGCGGGACGAGATACCTGAGGTAGCGAACAATGAGAAAGCCGCAAAGGTCGTTATTCTAAAAAAGGCGACAGAGTGCATCTTCAGCATGCAGTCGGACGAACACAAACTAATCTCTTTGAAAGAACAGTTAAGGAAGAAGAGCGAACAGCTGAAACACAGGCTGGAACAATTACGGAACTCTCATGTATAAATTTGGCGGGATATTTAAAGGCTTATCATGGACAGATAAAGACTTTTGCTGTGTATAGTTTTAATGTTGCATGCAAATGCAAGAAAAATACTCAAGATTTCAGAGGTTTTGGCCACACAACCTTGTTTGGAATCAAGATTGATTGCAACAATGAAAACTGCCTCGAATTAGATTTATTTGTATTTAAGTCCTTTATTTTTATTAATAAAGTAATAAAAAGAGGCTGCACACTTACTGTCAGCCTTAACTTAAAAATTAATTTGTTTTTATTTGTTTTGTATGTTTTGTATATAAATGATTGAAAATTTGATCAGAAATGTATTTTTTGATGTTAATTATCTGAATTATCTGTGAATGTGTTTAAACAGATGGGGGTGGGTTTTATCACTGTATGACTTCCCCTCATGTTCTGATTCATAAATACATTTCTTTATTAACCTTGCATCTGTTTAATTTGAATTTCTAGTAAGCCATCCATTGCTTTTGTGTGTTTCCCCTCAGCCTTTTGAAATGTAAGCCTCCCTTTCAGATGATCAGGTCTGGAGGTGAAGAAGGATGCATGTAATCTCATGTTTGGTGAGACGCATATACACACACACACACACACTCACAAGCTGTCATTCTCTTGAAGTGAAAACTGAAATATAAAAAACAAGAAACTGGTTTTTAATTACAAAAAAATATTTGCAAATGGAACTTTCGCCTTTGGTATCAAAACAAAGTCACTGCTCAACTTAGCTACCCGAATAGTGTTTTGGCCAACCTGGGTTAAGAAATGGGTTGTGTGTGTACATTTTTATCTGGGGGGGAGAGGAAAATGTGCAGTGTTTCACGGGGAAAGATGGGAGATGAAGTCCAAATACAGCTTAAATATATTGCGCAACTTTCAAGAATGGGACTACACCCGTTGCAGTGCATTTACTTACTGGACTTACATCAAGGAACCCTCTTTCCAAGCGGCACCATATTTGTTTAAGGGTTGCTTGTTTCTCCAGTATTGTAGAGCTCTTTAGATCTGTGAGGGACGACTCGTACAACTATCCAATATACAATCAATGACCCGCATCCCTAGTGGACTTGATTCTCACAGTGGTGCATTGACCTGTTCATAGATAACAAACTAACAACCCCACACACACACACACACTTCCCACCAGTAAAGGTATCCATCTACCAAAAACATCTAGTTCAGATGTTGCCCAACCAAGTCACCCCCACCCCCCACCCCCGTATATGATGATCCTGTATAATCCTTACTCTACATAGGTGCCATGATGCTCGTGAGAATACACTACATGCCTTGAAGATTTTATATCAGTAGCACTTTTGTACCAGTACACTACAGTTGTATGGGCGTGGTCTGGCAAATAACCACTGAAGCAGCAAACATGGGTGTGTGTGTGAACGGCACTGCGTTCTGTGCAATCAGGTGATGACTAATTCACATCGAGTACTTAACCTGCTACTGAGTGCATTTCTTCAAAGATTCATTTAGATAATAAAGTGAGTATAAAAACACCAGGGCGGGGCAATGCTTTGGTGCCACGGAGCAAGGACAGTTGCTTCACGTTATCGCAACTGATCACACCCCATGTACAGGGGTTGATTCCTGGCTAGGTAAGTTAACGTTTCTTTTCACTGGTCTTTGTGGTAATGATTAGCCAATATTGTGGTCAATTCACATACCACATGCCTCCACACCACAAGCTTCCTGATTGCTTAGACCATTGAATCTTCTTAGAAAACATGACTGCAGGCTGTAAAGTGTGAGCCTTTGCCATCGTAAAAATAATGTCATAAAATTTGAATTCATCAAACTGCACAGACGATCTGTTCAAACATCTCCGTGCTGATAAATATAGGTAGGACTGCTTGTTATAACAAAACGATTTCATTGTGTGGCCTGTGGCTAGTAAAAGAATCACATTTTAATTGTAAATAAATATTCAATATGTACACCTACATTGTAAGTACACAGAAAGCAGTTTTAATAGAGAGCGTCATAAACATGACTGGTCAGATTTAACCCTTCCTAATCAAAGCTGTGTTTCATCTCCCAAATACAAACACAGTTTGTTCCACAGTGATGTTCCACAGTGATTGCATGAAAGGAGTTCTCCCAGTCCCGTTAATTGCAGAATATGAATCACTCCTGACTGTAGCAGGATTAAGCGTTGCCATACTTTAAAAAGCAGAGCTGATTATAAACCCCATACAGAGCAACTGCTTCCTCTTGGGGTTTTACAGGGTTTACCTCAGTTAGCCTTATATTCGCCAGCCTGCCATAAAAAACGAGACGGCTAACAGTCAGCGCCGATTTTCCGATAAGAAATGTTATTATGCGGAAAATCATTCCGGTCCTTTCTCCCCCGAGCGGCAGTTAACTGACGCGTAGGCTGGACGACGGTGCTCTCACATTCTGCCCCAGGGCTCGGCGATTCCCTCCCCTTTCTTTCAAAGGCTCGGGAGCAGGAAGCTTAGGGGAGGAATGCTTCTCTTATGGGGTGTTTTACCTGGGGAGGTGAGGGGTGGGGGTGGGGGGGGGAGGGCCTGTCGATGGGGGTGGAGGGGGAACTCTGGGCTCCAGTGCATTCACCACCCATCCGCAAGCTTCCGTCTTCCAGCTCCAAAAAACACGGCTGTTTCCTTTAATCCTGAATGAGTCAGCAAACGTCAGATGTCTCGTCCCGTTCCATCTCTTCAAAGTCGGCGGCAGGCTAGATTCGTCATGAGCTGATTGAAAAATGCTGGAATTAGCCTCGGCAAGCCATTAGCGTAGCGTACGCGCTTGGCTACCGGTGTAAACCGATGGATGAGGGATTGCCTCACTGCAGGAGTGCCAGTCCAGCACCACCAAAACAATTACTTACACTCTCCACAGTGTGAAACGTTCAGTTAAATCAACTCTCGCAGAGCACATATGATCCCTATTGGACCCATAATTACTCGGAGTTGAATTAACACTGGCCATTTTACACGTGTCCCTTTAGCCAACACAATGGACAGAAAAGGCATGAAAAGTAAGAGTGCATGCATCATTCTTCTCATGGCTGTTTGCATTCTGTACCGCATCCTCACTGTCTAGAGTAGTGTGGGTGATTACTTGAAATCACCCACACCCCCCCCCCCCCCCCCCCCCCCCCCCCCCCCGTAAATTTAGAAGGGCACGCATAACATGAGATGCGGAAGAAACTATCGTGTGCCCTCATAAAACTTATTCAAATCGGCGCCAGAAAGAATGATTCAGTGCATGCGTTCCCCTTGAAGAATCTGGTTGAACATCCTTCCAGGACTGAACGGATAGTTCACCTTCTAATGTTTTTTTTTTGTTTGTTTGTTTGTTTTTTTACTTTAATCTATGTTTACAAGTGCCCCAGACGGTGTTTGTGTGTGATGAAGGACATTTTAGATATTTACTGATGTTTCAGATGACCCACCGGCTGATATGGGGTCATGGGGGGGGGGGGGGGGGGGGGGGGGGGGGGGGGGGGCGGGAGTTGTGGTTTAAAGAAATAAAATCCACTTCAAGTGACTCCAAAGCAAGTTGTACAGTGGTATCATTAGCCCAGTGGCTGTATGTGTGTATATTACCTGATTACTCTTCAGAAAATTTTGTTGAGTATTCATTTTTAGTTAGAACTATTTCCTATGATGCATGCAACCTAAGACCGTTGCACTCTGGGAAAAAAATAACCTACACAATATAAAATTGCACATATATAAATGTGAAGAAATGTGATCTGAAATCTGTTCATACCTAGAGCCCCTGGAAACTTAATGTCACTGTTCAAACAGCTTTGGAGTTATTTTGTTTGAGCCAAAACATATAGTAAAACTGAAAATAAAATAATAATAAAAACCCAGAAAGTGAACTATTCCTTTGAGTAAATGAGGATATATGTTATTTTGCTTAATGAAAAGGTTATGTGATTTCTTCTCAATACGGCATTTGACAGCTGGTCAACAGAGTCTTCAGTTATTACACTTGCTGTCTCTCCCCCATTGGGAATTACAACACTTCCGTCCCTCTATCTTTGCACTCATGTTTCCGTTGTCATTAGGTCTGGATAAGGGTACTAAATGCCTTTAAAGTAAGGTAAAGGTTTATTCTGAAAAATCCAGTCGAGCGCAGAAACCTATCATTTGAGCTGTCTACATCAACCTTCCTCTGTCTAACTACTCTGATGAGCTGAGATTCTGCCTTTTCTTGGAGGGAATGTCATCCCATTCAATTATCTGGGCCTTTGTTAATCTAAAATCCTATATATTTTTTCAACACAATTCTCTTGCGCGCTCTCTCTCTCTCTCTCTCTCTCTCTCTCTCTCTCACTCTTCTTCTTTGCACTCACATATAAACACACGTACACACAAACACACGCGCACCCGCACACACACACCGACACACAGACACACACACACACAATTTACTCTGCACTCGATCACTCCTCAACTTCACCCAAGCTCTTCAAATGACCTGCACAATGGTCAAAACATTGTTCTGTTGTTCTTCTCTATAGATACCTCATCAGCCGCTGGGCACTTTACTGACTGTGCCTTTACCCTTGCACTGAAAAAAAAAAAAAAATAAAATAAAAAAAGGAAAAGTCAATTGTGTTTGTCTTTGACCCTGAACCAAAGCCAGTAATGTAATTGATACTAGGCTCCAAGCACTGAAAACTGTGTGGTTGAAGCGTTCTCTTTTCAGCTGATTGTCAGTCTGAGATAAGAAGGGAGGATGAAGGACAGGTTGAAGTGCAGATATTTTAGAACAGGGAGTTCACTGATTGTTTTGCATAAAACGTCATCATTTGGGATACAGTGTGTATTTTAACATGGCAATTGGGGCGACTAACATCTAGTGGCCGTTTTCCAGCATGTAAATGATGTGTTGACTCTCAGTGCAACCGCGCGCACACACACACACCACTACCATTACATTAAATATATACCGTAAAAACGAGAGTCGATTTTAAAACTTGACTTGAACACATAATGGTAAGAAAAATAAACATATAACATGCTATCTTTTTAACCATGATGCACGACGACGAAAGCCATTACCTTGCCTATAGACCAATCAGACCTTGTGCAATAAGTTTATGTCCACCGCTGCACCAAACGAAAAATCGAAACACATTAGCTACACAAAATGCTTTTTCAATGGTCTTTAAGTAATTCAGGTTTGGGCTGGGGAAATTTTTCTGGATTGGACGTTGTGGATAATTAGCCGATATTGCACTTCCTTCACATTTCGAGTTCCTGTTGTTAAATGAGCACGCGCTTCCTGCTGAGGAAACACACGTTCGACTCTTTAGAAGTGCGTTGTTCAAGTAATCTACTTGCAAACAAAACAAGCGTTCAAATTCAAACCTTGGGATTACAGCCTCTTGAATTCACTCCTCAGTGTGAAAAGGAAACAATTAATAAACAAGCACCCTAACGGCGCCTGCTTTGTTATGTAAACTAAATTAGCCAAAAGGTCTCTTTTCCTCAACCTAGATAATTACATGAACTCACCTCGAAACTTTAGTATATGGTACACCAAATGTAATGCTCTGATTTTGTTAAATTTATTCACAAATATTTATTAGGGCTATGCATTGTCCATGAACTACGCACGCACAGAACACACGCCCACTTTTCGTGCAAGAAAGCTAGGTGCTGGCATATCCATGCAATTTTTTGGAAGCACCCTATTGAGTTTAAATGCAATATAATATGGTGGACGAGTCGACCTGAAATCTCTGCACCTTATTGAGATCTGTTTTCGTTTCAATCATTTGTGCACAGCGAGATCTACGTTACAGAGTTCTTGGCTGGCGTTCCCTGTGGCGGCGCATCTAACCCATGACGTCACGCACTGTATCTGACTGTATGCAGAATGTTCCGCTGAGCGCGTGCTGCTCTGAGCACATGGAAAGACGTCGAGATTTAGCTGCATGCAAAAGTGCGCTATTGTCCCCTCAAAGAAATCTGCAACTCTTATTATGGAATACTCCCCAAGTGTACACGTAAGAAGTGGGGCAATTCGAAGAATTGGTAAGGTTTTTTCATTTTTATTCGTTACCCCCCTTCCACGATGTTTTGTTTTATAATGATCACAAGGATGCAATAGAACACCGTAGCTAATTCTAGCTGGGATCAGTTGCATTTCTGTGTTAATATAGTATTCTAAAAGTGTAAGTATAGATAGAAACACTACTTAGATATTAATTTGTCAACTACTAAGTATGATGTGATATAGAATCACATCAATGTATTATCGATAGCTAACAGTTAACTTTCTATAATTTATTTCATTGTGGTAATATAAGTGTTAGATCATTACAAACGTCTGAAATGGTATTATTAAAGTGTTCTAACAAGATCTTACGGTATTTAGTTTAATCCTAGAAACTAAAATGCTCGCTAACTAACACGTTTCAGATTGACTCTTAGTCTGCCCATCCCCCCAAATCACACGATCAGCCATCTACCTGTTATGCCCCCTGAACAATATTTGTGTATGTTACACAATATTATAACATATATTTAAAGGATTTATGGCCAATATGGCGTTTACCATGTACTAAAATAGTTGATACTATATTACTCATAAATCTGATATTTCTTCCAAATGGGATCTTCCCTGTTGTGTATGGTTAGCTAGATCATTTCCATTGATATTTCATATTGTACTGCATAGCACCGTTTTCTTAATACCTGAATGAACAAGCAAAATGTTTTGGATCAGACACTGCGGTTGTAGCGTGTCATGCTAAGTGTTATTTAGCCTGTGTACATGGAAATATGGAATAGGATGACAGGCTGGAACAACTTAGGTTTGATTATATATATTTAGCCTATTTGTTCATTTAATGTGATCATGTGCTGCCATAATAGCTAACAGCATCAGTTACTTTTATGTAAAATTGAGTATTTGCCCACAGTTTGATTTTGTAGTTGAAGGCTGAGTACGGAATTGCTCCTCTGCAAGTCATTGTTTCGCAGTGAAGGCTTCAAATATATATATATATGTGTGTGTGTGTGTGTATATATGTGTGTGTATATATATATATATAATACACATAGGTATTACATATAGATCTTTGTTTTTTATTTCATCCTTAAAAAATATTCTAGCAGTAGTGTAGTGTGCAAAGTGGCAAGGTGTTGTTTTAATGCCATACATGCGTACAGTATACGGCAACCTTTGCAACGGCAGCTAAAAATCAGCTCTCCCTTTTTATTGTGGCACAATATGATTTATGTGACATAGAGTATTTGTGCCTCATGTTAAGTCCAGGGTAAATCGGACATTTGATATATTGAGCCATTGTCTCAGTGTTGTCAGCCACAGTAATATTAGGGTAAATTTTCGACACCTTTGCTCCTCTTAATTTCCTCAATGTTAAGTCCGAAGATCATTTAGGTACACAGTTTTTAAGGATTTTAACTTATGGAAAGCAATGTTACGCGTGGAGCAGTATCCACAAGGCTTCTGGGCACTTTACAACCTTCTTTTGGAGACATTAATGGCAGGTGTTGCAAAACGCAGAAAAAGCAGCCAGGACATTGGTTGTGAATAAATTCATCTGTTAAATACGTGCTTTAATAGGAAGCAAAACTAGCACTGTGTGCAGAATCCAGGCGTATATATAGAGAATACAGTCATGTAGGGGCACAGTGAGCACGCTCTGAGATTTAACTGCACATTTGAACCTCTGTTTGCATATACGGGCATGAATAATTACTAATGACAGGACCTAAATTTCCATTCATATGCATTGGGATGCGTGTCTTATAAAACTAAAAGAATTTAGCATGTTCAGCTGAGATTGCTAGTAGTTAAATTTTTTTTTTTTTTGAACATTTGGCAAATTATATTTTGAGCAGACGACATGAAGAGGGAGTCAGGATACAACCCTTAATGAGGCTTGGACAACTTAGCTAGTTCACTCGTAATAAAGCTGTTTATTATTCACAAGGCTGTTTATTGTTAAGATTGATTAGCGTTTTTTTTTTAATTGTGCTTCTGTCAGGGTAGGTGAAAGCATGTTATCCTAAGAGATAGACTTAGTGTTTTTTTTATTGTGCTTTTGTCAGGGTAGGTGAAAGCATGTTATCCTAAGAGATAGACTTAGTGTTTTTTTTATTGTGCTTTTGTCAGGGTAGGTGAAAGCATGTTATCCTAAGAGACAGACTTTCAGCGAAAGAGGCCGAAAACTCGGCCTGCTGCTTGGCTGTCGGTCGGCTTCCCCCTTGGTGGCAGAACGCGCACGCGTGCGTCGTCCTCCATGTTAGGTTAACTCCGTGTCTCCACTCATCTGATACCACAGCCAGTGCGCTGCTGTCACTGAAGTGCGAGTCTTCAGTGTCGGAGGCCTGTCAGCGATACCTCAGTTAATGGTGGTGATGCGTGTGGGAGGGGCTTGTCATAGAGCCAGGTGTGTCGTGACCAATCGTGTGCTTACAGGGGGGGCGGTGCCCGTGTGCGTACTTTGGCGGGCAGGCGGCCGATTGGCCTTTTTTCTGGAGGTCAAAGTCTACGTGGACCCTTCGCGCGCGTTCTCCGATCCTTTCATTTTCTAGATGCCTCGACACGTGGTGCGTGCTGGCTGTCCGCCCGCATTCATTCCACAAGTCCCAGTCTTTATGTTAACGGGCTGAAACAGTTAATTTGGAGATCTCGGGTGACGGCACGCAAATCCGAGCGAGTGCGGAGGAACCTGTTTGGCTAACCGAACGGCCTGTTTCCCTCGCCCTGAATACTAGCGGAGGGATGGGCTCCACGTGGTTCTGCTTATGGCTGGAGCAGGAAAGATGGGTTTCAGTCCTGCAGGGTTCCCAGAGGCCGGGGCTGGTTCTCTCCTACACCGTCTCTCAGTATCGAGAGGGAACTGAACTTATATGGCCCTCCAGCTTCACATCTCCTTTCCAGCTTTGTGTATAACACTAAACTTTGGACGAAGCCCGCAGTAGCAGCGTTTCCCCTACATAGGCACAGCAGTAGTGCAGCTCCGCGGTTGAATTTCTGGCACCGTTGCTAGAATTCCATTTCTTTTTTAAGCTATGCTTGGAGGTAACTGGGTTCATTGGCTCAGAATAACCTTGTTGGAACAAGCGAGGGAAGCCGTGGCCTATATTATCTAGCAAAGCAGTTTCTCTCCCTCGACACTGCTATGAGCAGAACATTGCCATTCAGGCGTGAAAGCTGTGTAAATGGCTGCGCTCATTGACTTTTGTTTTCCGTCAACTTGTAATACGTAACTTTCTTTTGGCCTTTTGGTCTTTGTTAGTTGCTCCAGGGCGCGTTACGCCATGTTTCGGGGAGCCTCTTGCGCTGTTGTCCGCTACTTCGACTCTTCCAAAATCAAACAACTAGGCCTATATAAAGGGATAGCATTACAGTGAATATGCAACAAAAATGGAGGGGGGGGGGGGGGCGGGTAATGTTTAAACCTTCTAGGGTAATGAAAAAATAATAAAAGAAAGTCACATTCATAATAAATAAAAGGTACATATATATGTAGGAATATTAGCTTTTGATATCAGCTCATGGTTTAAGCTGTTCCGATCCAGGAAGTAAGTAGTAATGTAAAGTTAGCTGTATGCTGTATATGACATTGAATCCAAGTGACGTGAAGAGGAAAAAGAAAAGAAGCAGCACGTGTCTCCCAATATAGAGTAGCTTGTTCCTCCGAAGCTGCTGCTGTGCCACCGCCACCCATGCAAGGGTTGCAGCTCCAGTCCACTCGCATGCAAACTATTTACTCACTAATTTACTTTGTACTTTATACACATACACCGTATGAAAGGTCACACCGATGACATCTAGCAGCCTGTATGGTGGCTCGCACATCATTGGCCGGAGCTATTGCAGGCTATTGCAGCAGTAGCTAGAGGGACAAGGCCAACTGTGCCCTGCTGTGATGCAGATTCCAATGAAGTTGCTGAGGCTGAAACCCTGTGGCTGTAGGGGGAGAACCTTTACTGGGTGAGCCGCCAGGATCCCAAAGTAAACCACAGATTTAGCTCAGGGGGCAGGGCAGAGCCTCTTTGGCCTTTCAGCTCTGTTGGACTGGACACTGCTCAGCAGCCTGTTCAAACACCCACAGTGTCCTGATGACATCATCCTTTTCCTAGTAACTGTAGCCACCCCCCCCCCCCCCCCCCCCACCTCAGCCCTCTGCACAGTGTACTGCACTGTGTTCAGTTTTTTCCCATGTTGACTGAGTGCTTCTGGCAGCCCAGTGCCTCCCCGTTGAATGTTTGGGAGATGGGGGCCAGGAGGCTCGCTCAGAATGCGCAAACACCGAGCCGTGGAAAAGGCTTGGGTTGCTCTTCCGACTTCAGGAAAAACAAGCGGGCCTGCAGGCAGCGGAGATAAGCTTCTCCTAATGGCCGGCTTCTGTTCGTGGAATTATGATTGGACCCCTATCAGCCATGATAATGGCATTTACTAGGCTGGTGCTAAGGGCTGCCCTCTGCATTGTGGGCATGGCAGCTGTTAGGAAAGTGGTGTCAAAAGATGTTGCCATAGATATGAAGTGCTTGATTTGGTACTGGGCCAGGAAGCCTGCTTCCTGTTATTGAAGTGAAATGAAAGAGAGAGGTTACATTTTAATTCCGTTTTCCCTGAGAATGGATACAGTATACACATCATTTATCAGAAAAGGGGCTATGCGTTATGCATCTGTCAATATGTAATCAGCGTGTATTATGAAAAATAAATATTTCACAGTCTTTCTTGGGTGAGCTCACCACTCTGTGTTTGTACAGCGCAGAAAGGAGGCTCTTGAATGTCTTTTTTGTGTAATATCTGAAGTCAGTCAGAGAGCAGATACTGTAGAGGAAGGAGAGATGCGGGACTTCTGCCCTTAATCGGACTTAGGCTCCCCTGCTGGGGTATCACGCTCAGTTGCCCAAGGCTGCCTTATCTCATTTCCCCATTGTTTTCACCGGAGCCATAATTTAGCTTAGCCCAGCTTAGCTCGGCGTCGCCGCGGGACGCGGGATATTATGGTATGATATCGATCCCCCCCTCCCTCTCGCCCTTCGTCGAGAGGATTCCTCGCGTCGCTTCGACGTGCCATCTCTCATCCCGTCGTTTTCTCTCCCCTCAAATGAACATCCCCCTGCCTTGCGCCCCCCGAGGGTTTAGCGCTTCCTCGGTGGTTTGAAGTGAAGTGTTCTCTCCCCCTGTTTGGATCGCAGCCCCGGCTCCACAGAAGAGACTCCCCCTCTCAGCGTCGGCTGCTGCAAACCTGACGCGAATCGCGTGAATTTTCCCTCCTCTTTTGGTAAAATTGCCGGAGGGCGATCTGAAAATCGGCCGGTGCTCTTGTCCCGACGGCCGTCCGCCTGATGGTTTCGCCTCGTGGAGAGAAGTTGGCGTAGCGAAGAGTTTGGCGGAGGAGTGTCGGCGGCAAAATGACCCGGTCTGAGCCGCCGTGCCAGGTGTTCCTAAGGGTTGCGAAGGGTCAAAGGTCGTACGTCACTGTCAGTTTTCTCTTTCTTAAATAAAACAAGATAAGGCTGCAGTGGAGCTCTGTGGCCATTTTGTAAAACTTGGGAAAAAGCTGAAGCGTTTTTACAAATACTTTAGCCTGCAAATACAGCGGACGCCAAACCAGAATAAAGTAGTCCTAGGTATAAAATGAGACTGTGCTTCGACAAAAAATAAATTAAGTCCAAGGTTGTTGGTCTAAAAAGAGAAATACGTAGCACATCCAAATGAGGTTCAAAAGCCAAATTTTGCATTGCTCTCTGTATTTTTTAGGCACCCAATAATTTGAATGAACCGCTTGCAATTTTTTAGGCCTAATAATTGCAAAGCACAGTTCAAGTAGTCTGGTTTTCAATCTTTAAATGTGGGATGTGGTGCCTTTTCCCTCTTTTTATACCAACAGCCTTGGCTGAGTAAAGGCCTGTTTGAAAGATTTCATCCCTTCTTCCCCGTATGCCCTCAGTTCCATCCTCTCTGCTTTTTTAAAAAAAGAGGCAGTGGCGCTGGCTTTCAGGAAGAAGGCCTTCACCGTGAGTCACAAAAAGTAAACAAAAAGAAAACAAATTGCACTGCGACGGGGGGCGAGATTTATAGGCCCCCCCCGTGTGAGTCTCCAGGACCCTGGTGCCTGGTCTGAAGGCTGCTCTTAACAAAAAGAGGTGGGGGGGGCAGGGGGGGTGGAAATGCGGAGGCCCATTTCACGGCCTTGAAAAGCGTCGTAAAGGTGAGCGTAAACCCCCCCCCCCCCCGGGCTTTGATTTGGCTTTAGGGCTGTCCGTCTCAGGACAGGGCACGTAAATCAGCTAGTGGCCCAGGGGAGGAAGTGTCTGACGTTACTGTGGTTTATGACATGAAGTGTGTGTGTGTGTGTGCGTGTGTTTCTGTATGTGTGTGTGCTTGTGCATGTGTGTGTGTGTGTGTGTGTGTGTGCCTGTGTGTGTGTGTGTATGTGAAGATGACATATGCGAGGGTCAGCTCTCAGAGATTATTTTATTTGCTTCGTGAGAAGCAACATGAAACTACATATAGGATGCAAATTTGCGTTCCTAATTTTTTTTGGTGGACGCTGCATTCATGTAAAGATCAAATAAAGTACAAATCTTGATCTGTTACCAAAAAAATAAATAAAATAATTTTTTATTCTTTGCATCATTTTGTTATTATATTTCTTGCAAGGGTGAATTGATGGATGCATTTTCCTTGTCTGTGTAAGGTTTTGAAATTGCAAACCATTGTTCATTGTTTTGCGCTGCAAAGCTCCAAGGCAGCAAAATTCTAAAGACGAAAGCTAGGCTAACACTGGGGACTAGATTCATCTGTGTGTATAACTAAAGCGGAATAAAAGTGTTTTGAAAATGAGTCTCACCGTTCGGGCAAACGCGGCAAAGCCGGTGGAGAAACACTGCGTGTGATTTTTCGTGCTTTAAAATGTGTTTCCCGCGCAGAGACAAGAGCGTGTCTAAAACAGCGCTCAACAAAATACCCCCCGCCGCTGGATAAGGGAGGGGGGGGCTCGGCCAGACGGGCGGTCCTGGACACGTTTACAAGATTATGTAACTGTCTGCACGCGGTGTAATTCACACGCCAGCTGGGGTAGAGCTCTGTGTGTGTGTGCGCGTGTGTGTGTGTGTGGGTTTGTGTGTGCGTGTTTTTTATGGCATGGGGATCTCTGATAGGCAGGGGAAACGGGAGGAGGAGGGGCAGACAGGAATGATTGACATCTCAACTAGTGGTTAAGATGTCTGCTACTGTGCAGTCAGCAGAGGTGGGGCCATGGGGGGGCGGGGGGGTGATGGGGGGGGGGGGAGCAGCGTAGGCCCCGGGGGATAAAAACGACCTGCCAGGGCTTTGTCGGGGGTGTGTGGGGGGGGGCGAGTGGTGGTGGGTTGGGGGGGGGGGGGGGGATTGTTCGTACTATTAAGTGGAAAAAAAGCTGCTGAGAGACCGGAATTTCTGTCTGTTCCCTCACTCTTTTTTCTCTCCGGGCGCAGGGGGCGGGTTCAACAGAGGCCGCAGCGTGCGGCGCGGCCGCCTCTCAGCTCAGCGCCCGCGGATTGTGATGAGCCCAGCGATATCGCCCTGTGTTCCGCGGATTAGGGGGGGATTCTCCCCCCAGATTTACAGCCACAGTCGCCAAAGCCCCGCTGTCGGCATCGCGCTGCATAGTTTTACGGGAGGGAGGGAGGGAGGGAGAGAGAGAGAGAGAGAGAGAGAGAGAGAGGAGGGAGGGAGGGAGGAGAGGGCGGGTGTGTGGAAAAGAAAAGAGGGAAAGTGCGGATGGCTCACTAGAGCCGCAGGACTGTGGCGGGGGAGCAGACGCTCCTCTCGAAAGACTGTCTGAACCTCTGCCAGGACTGTCTGTCTCTGCTGCGATTAGGGAGCGCTTCTCCGAGGGAGGTAGAGAGGGAGGGAGGGAGAGAGAGAGAGAGAGAGAGTAAAGAGCGAGAGAGGTATTTTTCTCTAGCTCGGTGTATGTTTTCTTTTTGCCATTGCAGATGGCATAGTTATACTGTATTTTCCTTTGTTCTTTTAATGTGGTGCTATTTCACTGCACTTTTCTCTAATGTGTATATTTTTTTCTCTCTCAAGTGAATAACAGAGAGAAGGTGGGGAAGGAGGAGGAATATAATAAGAGAGCAGTCGGGTTGACGGGAGGGGAGAGAGAGAGAGAGAGAGAGAGAGAGAGAGAGAGAGAGAGAGAGGCCTTAAGCGTAGAGCATGAATCACTTTGTACACTTTGGAAAAGTGTGTAAACAGGAAAGGGTTTCATGGCGATGAATAGGCGCAGCTGACTTCTGCTCCTTTGTCCGGCTTTGTCACATTGCCAGACTGAAAAATGACTCTGAACCAAATTGACCTCCAGCTGCGCGGAACCTGAGTCTGCGGGGTTCAGAGCTTCGGTCAAGTGAAGCCCCGCAGCGCTTCTATGACCCCGGCGCTCCTCGGCAACTGTTTCCATGTGGTTCGTTAGTCCTAGTGTCTGACGCGTCTACCTCAGAACGACGTCCACTGCATCTACAAACTTGTCATTCAAATCCATTTTTCATCCCGATGGATGTTTCTCACCCGCCCCCCCCCCCCCCTCCCCCCTTGCTGTTACATAGCTGATGACCAGAACCGTTTTTAAGGTCCATTTTAAGGTCACAGATAAATCCTGTAATGTGTGAGGTCACAATTATGTGATTAGAACGTTCTCAACTGAACATTCTAATGCTGATGTCACAGTCGCTGCTGGTGATTGACATCAGTGGAGTCCTAGAACACTGGCCAAAAACCAACTCTTCTTCAGGGTTAAACAAGAAACAACCCGCCATTATTATTGCTTTATATTGTGTGATGGTGTTCAAAGTAACGAGTCGGTTACTGTCCACCACAAAGAAATTTCATCAGAGCAGTGGCCAAACAATGGACGTTGCGCTCGGAAACCTCAAGTCAGCACGCACTGAGCCTGCGTCCACTGGCGCAAAATAGCGACGTGGATGTTTCTCAGAGTCAGACGCGTCAGACGCTAGGACCGGATGGTGGGAACGCGGCTTCCGGTCGGAGGAAGTGTGCTAATTGAATCCTCGGCGGCGGACAGGAAGAGGACCCTGGACCGGACGCTCTTCCGCGCGACTCGCGCGCGTGGGCAGGGGGCGTCCGGCGAGCGTGCGGCGGGCCCCCGGCCGCTGGCGATGTTTTCTGCGGCGTGGTCAGCTGTTCAGACGCAGCTTGCGCTACACGTAAACCGACGACAGGAAACGCAGCCACCGGAACAGGGATGCTTCCTGTGGGCCATTGCATGTGGTGATGTCATTTCCTGCGCATTCGCGCTGCTTTTTTTTCCCCCTATGCTGATTGGGTGGCACCGTGGAGCAGTGGTTAGGGAACTGAACTAGTAACACGTTGGCGGCGGCAAGCAAATCCTTTCGCCACCCTTGAGCGGGGTGCTTAGCCTCAATTGCATTAGTAACAGCCATGCCATGCACGTGAATAATCCCTACATTGGATAACATGTCAGTTTCAAGGCTGTATAAGATGTCTTGGGTAAAGGTGATGAATTAATAATGACGTGGTAATAAAAATAATTGGTCCCGTTCTGTCGGTGGAGCGTATGTGTTTCTGGTGTGGACACACGCAGAATGCGCAGTAGGCTTTTTCATAGGCCTATCGCATGACCACGGTCAGTTTGTTCTATTTCCAGTAGATAGTGCTGCGCCCAGCACTCACCCGATCAGCCGTGCTTTTATATAATGCATATTTAAAACAATCCCGATGTTGGGTAAGCCCCACGCTCCTCGTCGCCCGAGAGCCTTCGGGCAGAGACGGCTGCTCGACTTTCTCGCGGGTCGATTAGGGAGATTATCGCTCCTGGCCGTGCAGACAGTGCTGTAATTCTGACCGGGACAAAGAGCAGCAATCGTCACATAAATAATGATTCGGCTTTGTTTAATGCCGCGGTCTCAATCCTTCAGGCGAATCGGCCACGAAACGGATATTTCAGGGTGCAATGGCGGCTCGTTCTCTCGTTCGTGTTTTTTAGAAGGCTGTGTGAAGTCGTAGATTTTCGTTTTGCTTGGAATGGTGAAATGCGTACCGGGGGGTAAAATGTGTTGGTTGCGGTGTCGTGCTTCGTTAAGGCGTTGCCGGTGTGCAGGTTGTGCGGGAGTCATTTCGGGTCCTTCCCGTGCGTCCCCTGCATTTGCGTGCACGTGTCAGTGACACACAACATATGGGACCCTCTCACTCTCTCTGCCTGCTCCTTAAACGCCATTAAGAGGAAGCAGGTTGTAAACAAGTGTTGGGATAGCTGTTAACGCCCCCTCCCCCCCAACTTTCTCCCTCCTTCACTCAGTTAACGCCCCCCCCACCCCACCCCCTCCCAACTTTCTCTCTCCTTCACTCAGTTAACGCCCCCCCCCCCCCCTCCCCCCCCGCCCCCCCCTCCCACGTTCTCCCTCCTTCACTCCCAGTTCAGGTAGTTGCGCGACAGCGCCCCCTGTGGCAGCAGCGGGTGGAGGCGGCGCGCGGTTAGCCCCCGG
Organism: Anguilla japonica; assembly: GCA_025169545.1. Lineage (NCBI taxonomy): Eukaryota > Metazoa > Chordata > Actinopteri > Anguilliformes > Anguillidae > Anguilla > Anguilla japonica. The sequence continues at coordinate 10,394,854 of CM045890.1, read as the reverse complement.
AGCGGCGGGTCCCCAGGCCCGCGGGGTTCAGACGCCGACGCGCCGCCGCCGGGCTCTTCCCGCGCGCGGTGCTCTCCAGGGACGGCGTGCCTGGCGCGGCGTGAATACCGGAGGGGCACCGGAGCTCCCCTGGGGCCCGGAGAGGGGTCACGGTGGGCCGCGGTGCCGACAGTCAAACAGCGGAAAGCTGCAGACCTCCCAGAAGCAGGGAAAAGAGGCCCGACCCCCCCCCCCCCCCCCCCCCTCGGTCAGAGGCCTTCCCGCGGCCTTCTGGGGCCCGGCCTGAACCCTGAACCCCGTGTCACCGGCTGTCAGGAGGACCCAGGCCTGGCCATCTCCAGCTGAGAACCCCCCACCCAAACCCCCCCCGCTCCCCCCACCCAAACCCCCCAGGTGCCGGTCGCCTGTCAGGTTGGATCTGGCCAGACTGCACCGATCGCCATGGTGACCTTTCTGTGACACACGTCTTCCTGCTGCCCCCAACCAGCACGCACACACACACACAGATTCACACACACACTCACACATGAGTATGCACACACGCACACTCATACACACAGATTTACGCAGATACACATGCACACACATGTGCACACTCACGTATGCACGCATACACACACGCACATCCTCTCCCACACACACACATACACACACACACACACACGTACGCACGCACACACACATACACATACACACACACACGTCCTCATCCACACACACACACACACACACACATACACATACACACACACACACACACACATCCTCATCCACACACACACACACATACACACACACACACAGACTCACACACACACTCACACAAGAGTATGCACACACGCACACTCATACACACAGATTCACACAGATACACATTTACACACACATGCGCATACTCACGTATGCACGCATACACACACGCACATCCTCTCCCACACACACACACACACACACACACACACACGCACGTCCTCATCCACACACACACACACACACACACACAGGCCAGCCCCTAGGGAACACAAACCCCTCTCCCGCGCCCACGCTTGCCGTGTAAGGGAATCCACGGGCACCGTGGCGACCCAGAGTGACAGTCCCGGTCCCCAGCCCGTGGAGACGCCGGCTTGGGCCGGAGCGGGGATAAAAAGCAGCCGAGGCAGCGGATTGGCTGCTGCGTTACCGTGGCTGCGGCTGCCATGGGAGCGGGTCAGAGGGTGCGCGGTGCGGCGTCTGCTGTCTCCGGCCGCGAGCCACGCCCCGCGCTCCCGTGAGCTAACGCGTTTTCGGCGTGTAACCCACCTGACTCCTCTTTCTGCCGCCCCCTTCGCCGCGGGGGGGGGGGGGGGGGTCACAAAGGCGCTCCCCGCTCCTCCTCCTCCTCCGAGCCGCCGGCAGTCCCCGGGGAGGGTTCGATTGCCTATGTAAAGCAATAGTGGCCGGTGCCTGCCATCTGGAGAAAACTATCTCCGCTGATTCACACTGTCGAAAGTGCCCCTACCCCACCGCCCCGCCCCGTCCCACCCTGCCCCGCCCCGCCCGTTCTCTCTGTGTCTTCCTCCTGCCTCTCCCTCTGTGTGCTCTCTTCAACAAGTGAAATGCTAGATTCTGCTTTTCTTTCTCCTCCGCACCCACCAACCACACCCCCCCCCCCCAGCTCATGTGCAATGTGTGTCAATCCAAGACCTTTAAACTGTCATGTGTCATTTCAGAGAGAGGATACAGAAACCCACACACACACACACACACACATGCACGCACGCACACACGCACGCGCACACATGGGCATACATTTGCATGCGTTCACACACACACACCTGCAAGGATAAACTTGAGGGTGTACAGAACCAGTGCAGGGCCACACACTGAATTATTTAAGTCCAGATCAGGTGTTTTTGAAACAGAGCAAGCGCTCGACGGCCACGACCAGAAGTGCGACGAAATCCAGCTCGCTTGCACACTTCTCTCCTGCTGAATTTTCTCAATTCGGAGGAAATGAAAGAAAGTTTGATTCTCAGGAAAGAGGAACAGTCAGCTCGACACCAGCGGTCGAGCTCGTCATATTTCGTGTCACAAGGACCTCTAGGCCGCCTCAGATTTATTCACGACAATCTTCTGTTTCTCGCTTTCTACAGAAAGCTCAAATGGGATGACAAAGACCAGCTTTACTCAGTAAAGATACTCTACGTGTCCCCTTGGTTTCAGGTTTTTGCGTGTATATATGGTCACGGAATACTCTGTTAGTGAATTGTGTATGTATTGTTATTTTTATCACAAAAAAGATTGTGTAAAGCAAGATGATTAAGCAATGGGAACAAATCTTCACCCTCTGTGTAATAGGTTTAGGCTAAGTGTTGAAGATTCTGTTGAGAAATCATTTATGTTTGTGCATGTGTGTGTGTGTGTGTGTGTGTGCATATACGTATAGTGCATATACATGTCATTTTCTCACCAACAACATGAAGGTGAGAAATCATGACAATTTCGCATTTGCATTATCTTTCCTTTTATGGGCATACCATGATTTCCTCAAACGCTCAGGTGAGAGCAAACCGCGGGAATCAAAAAACATATCTGCCAAATTCTCCTCCGTCACAAAACTGTTCAGTGTGCATAACCTCAAGGAATCATTGGCTCTCTCCAAAGGCTTCAGCAAAGACACTGTAAACCGTCTTTTGTTATTTGTCTTCAAAAGCTCGCGGCTTTACCCGGGCACGCCCCCTCCCATTTTATTTGCATAGCGAGCCGTTGTGAAGAACAACAAAAACACGGCCACGGGAGAAAAGGGGGGGTCGAAAAGCCGTAAAAAACGGACGCCTGGAAAAAGCGTCTGTTCGGGTAGTTTGCCCTCCTTTCAGAGAGCCCCTTCACCCCCACGCGTCACCTGAGGATTTAACGTTTGTAAAGGGGGAGGGTGGGAGGGTCACACGAAGGTGTCAGTTGGTTTTCGCCAAACAGATGGGATTTCTTTTTTGGGGTTGGGGGGTGGCGTTCACACCTCTCCCCCCTTTGACACTTTGTTTGTGCTTCGGGCGGCACTCGCTCAGTCACGCGTCTCCAACCGAAATTCGGCAGCTACCGGTGATTTTCGCCAGCCGCGAAAATGTTGACACATCGTTAGCAATAATCGTGAAACTCGCGCAGTTAATTTATTGATTTTTTTTTTTTGGTTCCATAAATGGGTTGGTTTCTGAATGGGTTTCCTGCTCATCGAAGGATAGAAACTTTCACGCGACAAGACAGATGTCACACCAAATGCATGATGGGAACGGCAGGGGTGGTGTAACAGGCACAAATGGCTCTAATGCGACTGCATTTTTGCGAACCTTGTAACTCCTACGCATCGGGCTTCACAGTTTTACCCGCTCACCCCCATACTTCACCCCCTCACCCCTGTGCTCTCCGGTCAGTCTATCCCACATTAGAGAGGGAGTCTCGGGTCCTTATTCGGACGCCGAAGTTTTATGTGATGGTTCGGTCCTGCTCAGAAATCCGGTGGCCTCGGTCTCGGGCCAGGGTGCTTGGGAAAATGCGTCCGGTTCCCTGGAGATGGAGCTTCTGTCTGATGGCCTCCCTCCTATCCCACGATCTCGGGAGGAGGAACCCGGGCCTTGGGGAACCCATAATGGGTAGAAATGTTTGTGCAAAAGGAAATTCCAGCCAGTTCACTCTTGGGGGGGGGGGGGTTGGGGGGGGGGGGGGGTTTCTGCACCCCGGGTCCACCTGCCAAACAGAAGACTAACTTTTCCTCACCGGCTTTTTGGTCTGAACGTGTTTTCAAAACAACCTTCAGCCCGGTCCGGGCGTTTCCAGGAAGCACTTTGCTGGTCCCGTGCTACGGGAAGCAGCTCGGTGAGCGGATTCCTCAGCCTGGCGGTAGATTACTTCACAGCCTGCCGACAGAACAGCACCCCAGGGCTGAGGTGGGGGGGGGTGGGGGGGGGGGGGGGGGGGGGGGGCGGGGAGGTCAGGCGACGATTACTTTTGCTGCTCTGAGCCATCCCTCCTACACCCTGGAGAACACATCGCTCGTAAACGTGCGAACTGTTGGTTTATTATTTCTCCTCCGCCTCACGTCTCCGTGGTTATCAGGGTGTGCATGACCGCTTTTTGCCCAGGGAGGCTGGCATCCATTTGCACGAAAGCAGGGTGTGAGAACCCGATGGCTGAGCCGAACGGTTTGTTGCGCAACTTAATTTGAACCTGCTTACCCTTCGTTCTTCGTTTTCTCCACACAGAACTTCCTTAACCTGGAGGTAAAACACACCTACACAAATTATGCACATTCCTTGAAACTGCAATTGTTTTCGTTCTCAGATGACACCATCAGATACGCATTAAAATATGCTGATTTTGACGTGTGTTTTGTGGTGTCTCACAAGAACTAAAAACAAATATAGTATAGCATTATCCAGTGGTGCTGATTGTGCGGAGAATCACTGTCAAGTACACCGTAGCCTGCCAAAATGTTGTAATCTGCATTTTCTCAAGGATGGTTTTGATGATGTCAAGCGCCAAATATGTCAGGAATTCCCTTAATTTATCCAAGATTAGATTGCGGAGCTTTATTATCCATTTCTGGAAATTTGTCTTTGGCTTCGCCATGGTTACAGTATATCAAATATAAACACGGCGCAAGACAGGAAAACAGCACCAGACACAACATAACTGAGCTTCAAGTACACCAGCTATCGGAGAGCAGAGGTGAGGAGGTGGGGATTAGTAGGTTAGCAGTTTGGGAAATTGCATGTGGGGTAAAATAATTCTTAAACATGTTAAATATAATTGACTGTTTGTTTTTTTTAATGTCAACCCTCGAAAGTCTAATTTAGACACACTTTATCTGGAAGGAAGTGCTGCCGGCAGTGCTGTTTATTGAGTTCCGGGTCAAAGTTCATGCCGTGGCAGTCACCACCCGGTAGTGACCACAGAGAAAGAACCCTGACACATCTGCTTTTTAACTCGGGGGGGGGTTGATTCAGTCGCAACGCTAAAGCAGCCTAACTTCAAATCTTCAAGGTGTTTTTTTTACGGCAGTACCGTCCGTCCTCCCTTGAAGACCACCCTCCGCGTGTTTTGGCGAATCCTCCTGGCTCTAACCACTCGCTTTCTCAATGATTTATACTCCTGAAGCTCGTGATTTTGGTCCCCGCAAGTCTTAACGCATTCGCTCGGCGCTTCCTTTTTTGGGAGCGCGTCTCGCGTGCGGCCGCCGCCGACAGCTCAGCCTGTTCGTCCGGTGGAGTGGTTTCGTCTTGCCGCGTCTTGGGACGGCGTCCAGGGGGACGCGGTGGATTTTTCGGTTAGTGCTGATTCACCGCGTAAATTTTGCATGCCCTTCTCAGATTACCCGCGTAGCCGGCCGAGGACCAACTGAAAGTGACTGCGACGCGAGGATGAGGGAGGGAGATAAAGAAGGGAGAAGGTGGTGGATTGCAGTGTTTCTCTCTCTCTCTCTCTCTCTCTCTCATTCTCTCCCTCTCTTAGCAAAACCCGGAGCACAGCAACGATCGCAAATGTGTTTGTTTTATCGACTTTGAATTTGCATGATATTCCCCCTGTTTTGTTCACTGCGGTTTGAAAGCCTCTGAATTCCCCCTGCGGTTCCCCACAGGAGGGCTGGACAACGCAAATCCACACTCACTGTGGCGCACCTTCGAACGGCAGACGTGAGCATTTATTTATCTGCAGCACGATTGGCAGGGAGAACGAACTCGGGTTAAATTGGCTTTTTTAATATACTGCCTTGTAAGGTGCGTTTCCGTCGAGCGTGCGGTGTTGCCCGTTCAGAAAACACCCAAAATTTTCTTGTGTCTTGTGGTCTGAATGGCTGCTTTCTTGGAACTGCACCACAGACGAGAATGACAACCACAAACGGCCAAAAGCTGCACACGTGATGTGGAGCCCTCGTAAAAACTTTCAACTCTAGCACAGCGCTGCAGCATACCGCTGTAAATAGACCTTCCCTTCAGGGCCTTCTCGTGAGCTCAAGGAAAGCACTTTGTGTTTCGCAGCATTTATTTATTTATTTATTTATCTATATTAGACTTCCCTATTAGTCCAAATCATCCCTCGAACTAAAGCACTTATCGTTGTCGTTAGCAACGGTTAACAGGAACGTTACTTGATACTTCCAGCGCAGCGCGGGTGTAAAAACGTGATAAAGCGTGTTCCTGGGGAAGCTGTTATGTCTCCACGGCGTCAAGAGGGTTTTTGGGAGAGGAATAAGCGAGCCCGGCGTCTGCCTCCCGGTGGACGTTTGAGCAGGATACAGGAACCCCTCTCATTACTAACGCCCCGCAGGAACTTGAACCGTGTCTGACTCAGACGCTGCTGGAGGCCCTTTCCCTCCTCCATTAGTCATGAGCAGCCGGCGGAAGCGCTGAGGAAAAGCAGCAGGGCCGGATCAATTATAGCAAAATGGCCGCCTTCTAATGGACGTGAGCTGGTTAAGAGCGCGCGTTGGGTAGCGGAGGGCTGCGTTCGGGCCCGGCGCTGGGCCTCTAATGGAGTCGGCCATTTTGCTCGCGCAGCCGTGTGGGCTGCTGCCTGTGGATTCGCTGCGGTCAGTGTGTTATTAAGATTTTACTGAAGAATAAAAGCCCCCCCCCCCCCCCCGTTTGGGTGAATAATCAGGGGGGCCTGGCTAAATCGGTCCGGACACCCGGGACAACCGGTCTTCCGTCCCGGACCACAGAACTGTGACGTATGAAAGCCAAGTCGGTCGGCTGAGGTTGCTCGTCGTTTCTGTTGCTTGTCACCTTCGGTTGATCGTCCCCTCGACTGGATAAGCGGGCGGGAGCACCCGACCGTCTACACGAAGCACAGATCGGCGTTCGACAGGCAAGCGGAGCTCGAATTTCTGAAATTCCCCTCCTTAGCTAACTTTAGCTCGGGCATGCCTGCAGCATGACTGTCCCTCTAACTGTGGCCTACAAAATGATTACCAAGGCAAGAGAAATCCTGTTAAAGCAACAGGCCCACTTTGTCACATTCAGATTGTTTCATTGTGCCATTTGCCCAGACTAATTGGAATAATTAGCTAATGCATGCTAAATATACTGTACGTAACAGCATTTTATAGATGAAGAAAAAAGTCTAATTTAAGAAATAGTAATTTAAGCCATACCAAAGGAAGACATTAATGCTTACAGGAAGTTGTGAGTCAAGGTTCTGGATAACTTGATTGAATGCAGGCCATTGTGTCTTCTGGTGTTGTTAAGCATACGGATCCAAAAGCACACGTACACACACACACACACACACACATATTCTGTTTATATATACATACACACACACACACACATATACTGTGTGTATATATATATATATATACTGTATATACAGACACACACATATACTGTATATATACATTCACACACACACACACAAACACATATTTTGTATATATACATACACACACATACTGTATACACACACACACACACACACACACACACACAGTGCAGTTTACACTGCAGCTGCTGGAGGCTTTTAGTGTAGGCCTGCAGTGTTCCAGAGGAAGCAAACATTGACCTGCAGATGGTTTATCTCAAAACAAAAACCTGCCACTTGCCAGATCTCTTATCGCCGGTATATTGTTCTGCTCATATCTTTCCTTCCAAAAGTCTGAAGTAGGAAAAATATACACATCTCAGCCCAAGGCGCTGCTTGCTTCCTCTGCTCCAGCGACTGTTTGAATTACGACTGAACAGCAATACGGCAACCGTAGTCACCTCAGAGTTATTCGGGCCTTGTTTATTTGGAGTACAGTCACAGGGTTTGTAAACAATGCGAGAATGATTCACCACCAGTGAAGTGTTCTTGTACCTACGGGAGATTGTATCAGCGAGGGGTGGGGTGATGCTGTAGATTGTAAAGAGAGTTCATGAGTATTAATGGCTTTATGTGCAGTTTGGAAAGGGGTTGTTCGCTGCGATTGTTCTCAGTGTCCTTGAATTAGTATTTATTGTGTTACTGTGTGAAGGACAAAAGGGCGACAAGAGGAAGTCATTTGACTCAGTGGATAAGTGATGTTCAACTAATTCGATGACACATCTCTAGGCTTCCACACACACATACACGGACACACACGCTCGCACACACATGCACAAATACACATTAATAAATCAGAAATGGGTGCTTAGACAGGTTGTCTAAACAGATACAGATACGCAGTTAGACACTGATTGTTGAAAACACACACACACACACACACACACCCGACGCTTGCATCACACGCAGACATGTAAACACGCTCACCACAATAAACTGATAAGTGCAAATCGCCCAGTGAGGCACAGGGTGGCATTAAACTACGCGCCCGGGCTCTCTCTCTCTGTATCCCACGCCCCCTCATATACACGCCCAACACACGCGTCCCCACGAACCCGCGCGTCCCCACAAGCCCACGCGTCCCCACTGGAGCCTGCCCTCTCCGCAGCGGCCAAGTTCAGAGGGAGCAGCCCAGGGTCCGGTAAACAAGCCGGGCGGGGCGGGGACGGGACGGGGCCGCCCCCCCCCCCTCGCTCCATTTCCTGTTACTCAGCGCTTTCGGGCGGCAGATGGTGGTCAGGTCCAAACGGGAAAGGCATGCGTCCGGCTGACAGCTGAGCCGTCCCCAGAGGGCTCGCCGAGCACGGCCCGGCGGGGGCCGGGGAGGGAGGGGGGGCGGGGTTTGGGGGAGGGACGGGGGGCAACGGTAGCCGGCGGCACGGCGCTGCTGTGACACACCGCCGCGCCTCGGAGAGGGGCACACAAGCGTCTTTGTGGCGGAAGGCGGTCGACCTTAAAAGCCCGTTTTTGTAACCGGAGAGCAGGGCACTGAGAGACACAGCAGCTGCGGAGGGGAGCGACTGTGCTCTGCTTTGTCTCCCTCTGTCTAAACACTGATTGAAGCTGATTTGAGTCTGTGTGTGTGTGTGTGTGTGTGTGTTCTTTCTGTTTTTTGTTCCCCTCCCCTGAAATCTAGTCAATACAAAAGCTGGACAGAAGCCTAACCTCAGTGTGCTGTGTTCTCGGCGCTCAGTTCATTTTTGCAATCTTGGTGAACGCACGCCGTCTAATTTTTGGGAATATCGGGCAGTCGACTTGTGGCAGACCAGAGATGTTTGCCGGTCACCGCAGTTCCCTCCGGAAATAGAATACGGTGAAAGTTTTGGATAAGTGCGGAGTTCCTGTGGACCGCTTCCTTTCCGTGGATGACTGTGCTCCCACATCGCAGCAGTCTAATGGTCACTGTGCACAGCCAACAGGGACATTACCCACGGCATCAGGGAAAGGAAAAATGGCTGGAGAAAGAAAGAGGGGGAGAGAGAAAGAGAGACTTACTGTAGAGTGTGGCTTCTTATTAAAGTGTTACAGCGAACGACTGAATGCAATAAGACTGAGAGAATGGTAGAGAAAGTGTTAGAGGGAGTGAGAGAGGGAGGGGGAGGCAGGGAGATGGTTAATCGGTGAGTAGTTCAGGAAATAGGAGGGAAGGTGGACTTTTAAAAAAATTGAGGAGGAGTGTAATGAAACATGACAATGTGGTTAAACATTGAAAGGAAATATGCAAAGGAAGAATGTATTTGAATATCCTTGCTGTGGGCTCTTTCATTTGGAGTAACAGCATGACGTTTCTGGTAATCGATTTTAAAGCTGCCGTTAATCGCTGGTTCGTAAGTGGATAATTGCGCTGCTGTGTGAAGAACGAAACGCCGGCCGGCCCCACACATTTACACCGCCTCCCAGCCCCAGCCACCCCAGGCTGACCCGGAGGAGGACCGAGAGCTTCTCGCTCTGCGGTGGAAATTAAGAGGCATGAGAGGGGGCGTAAATAGGCGAGTGTTTCCAACGTTAAATAAACCAGACGCGTAGCGTATATATTCAGACCCTCCGCTGTCACTGAACCAATGTTGTTGTTGTTTTTTTTTTTCCGATCCTGACTGCAAAAGGGAAATCTCTAAGGGGGGAAATCTGTTGTGGGATTTCAGCACAGCTGTATACATAAGTTGTTGAAATAAAAAACACTTTAAGCTGAGATACAGGCTACTGGCAAAAGATTCCCGATGGAATCGCTTTGTTCAGATGGCAGGGGTGTTTGAGGTCTCACACAGATAGAAAAAGTTCACCCGTGCATGGCTGGGGGCGAACGGAAAAGGCCAGGGGCTGGAAAAAAAAAACACTGGGTGTGCCTTCATAGATGAACATTTAGACATTACTCTGAGCATGAGTCCCATATCTGGAAAAGAAATGCCTGAGCAACAAGTCATACAGACACATTAGTGTGGATACGATATGGGTCTCAGCTGTGATTCGCTTCCATAGAAGTGGCTTCAAATCTGCATTCCCGTTTGAACAGCTCATTGTTGTGTTTAATTTCGGAAGTATTTAAAAAATTATTTTTCTATGACTAATTTGCTGAAGACACCCCTCTCCATGATTCATTATGTAACATTATTTTCTAGCCGACCAGTTAGCCGGAAGGATATTTACTGGTATAATTGAAATGAAGTACATTGCTTGAAGGTTTCCACGACAACACAAGCTTTGCTAACAGGTCAGTTACAGGTTCTTTAATGGCAGCCCCATGCCGCTGCTGAAAGCTGATTTGAGGGTGGTTGTTATTTTTGATACGACCTGGGCTTTGAGTCACTTGCGCAGCGCTGTACTGCCGCCACCCCTCCCCGAGAATGGCACCGCGTCAGGGAATGTGTTAGAGAGCTGAGATGTAATAACATCGGTGCGCTCGTGTCAGCGACCCCGCGTTCTGTGGGTAGCTTCCTGCCCGTCTCCGCAGGGGGTTGCCCTGGCAACCCTCCACCACGCCCCGGCTTCACCCCCGGCAGGGTGGGGCGGGGCCAGCCGTCTCCAGCTCTCGCTCTTAGATGAGAGTGCTCTCTTCCGCCCAGCCCCCCCCCCACGCCCATATAAGGACGACGCCTTCGAAAGTAATCGGCCCACCCGACAGGATGTTCGGGGCGGAAGCTATTGATCTGTGTCTGCGAACTCGTTGGCCCTTCTCGCTGTTCCTCCGGTCGTCTCTCGAAGTCTCCCCCTTTCCTCGAGGGCGGCTGCCTCTGAGCGACGGTCGCGGGGGAGTCGAAGGAACGCGATGAGGAGGCGGGCGAGGGTGCGGCGCGCTCGGTGCCGCCGCGTCACCGACGCGCGGTGCGCGCGGGTCGCCAGGTAGTCGTTGGCGTGGGCGAGCGCGGTTTTTCTGGAGGGGTGCCCGCGTGCCCCGGTTTAACCCGGCGGGCAGGGGGCCGAGGCTGGCACCCTCGGGCTCCGCCACGCGGGGGTGCGGAGGCTTCCGGAGCGATTCCTCGAATCTCCCAGGGTGCAGCGGGCAGGCGGGCGGGCCCGACCCGAGTCTGGAATGGAGGCGTTCATTCCACGCGCGCGGGTCGGAAGTTTCTGGAAGAACGTCCCAACCTCTGCACGTGTGTGTCTGCCCCCGGAACTCAGTCCCCGAAACTCTGCAAGCCTGTTCAGAACGGCAGTTAAAATGGAGAAAGGCTTCCTGCCCCCAGGTTCAGTCGTTCTTCTTGTTTTTTAAGTCATGGACTGTGGGCCATTAGAGGTCACTAATGCTAACCCAGAAAGATATTTTTTATTTATGGGGAATAACTGGTTGAATACTCGTTACTGTATCAGATTTACAATCACTGTAGAACGTGGCCTCTCCGGTCAGCCAATCAGCATCCAGGATTGAAACTAATTGTTATGGAATTTCAAGTGCTCTTTTGTCCCTTTGATTAATCTCTCGGGGTCTAGTTTCCATTTGATTGTAGGCCGTAGCATATATCCCCGCTGTTTTTTTTTCCTGATACCAGAGATGGGGTGTGCCATTGAGTGGTTTCCTCTGACATTATGGTCAGTGTCAACGTGAAATATCGTTGTGTGGCGAGCGGCAGGAAGTACGAGTCACTCTAAAAGGGACGTTTCCTGTGTTTCTGAAAAATCCGAGGACTAAAAATGTGAAATGCAGTTTTGTGCCAAGCAAGAAGTGCCGTCCGGTCCATGATTAACTTCCTTTCTTTGACGGACAGGCCTCACAAACGAGAGCCATCCGTTGGATTCGACAACCTTAATAAATCCATTGTCTCCGGTTTTCAGACCATAAAGGTAATTGTGGCTTTAGTGCTCTTTTTCCTTTTGAAAACTGGAAAGAAAATAGCAATAATGGGCTAATGTTCTCCCCCCGGCCTAGTTTTCCATTTCCCATAGATGTTGTTATAGTTTTCCTGTAGTTTTGTCATCGGGAGCACCGTCAAAGTTGGGTGTTTTCTGAGTGAGCAGTAGAACAATGGGCCAT
>CM045890.1:10255056-10377556 GCA_025169545.1 Anguilla japonica | reverse complement strand
CAGACAGATTTAAGCAGGCCACAAAAATCACGTTCATTCACATTCACACTCTTTTACAGGCGCAGTGCCTGAGGAGGACCCTGGCAGGGACTCGTCCGTCTCTGGGATACAGCTCCTGAGCGTTTTCCCCATCAGAGGCGCGTTTACACCCCCGGGGGGGCCCGCCCCGCCGTGGAGAGGGGTGCTGGGCTTTGCTCCAGTCACCCTAAGCGGCTGACACGGGGGAAAGCGTCGGGACTCGTGATCTTCGCCGAACGTCGCCTGAAGGAGTGGCACGCGGTCGCTGCGCTGAGGCGGGCAGGAACACGGTCGCGCGTACCGCGCCTCCATTACCCAGAATGCACCGGGGGCACGCGCTGCCTCTCAGACCGCCTTCATCCTGCTGGGCTGGTGAGTGGTGCGTTTCTCCAGAGAACTCTTTTTTTTTTTAGTGCAGCCACGCACAACCGGGCTCAATAACTAGCTTTTCAAATTTTCACCAACTGTACACAGCAGCCCCGCAGGTAAGGAAGGGGAAGCTGAAGTCCTGGAGGGCCGCAGGTTCTGCTGGTTTTCGGTTGATGTTCCAACATGACTGATTATCTGATTATTTTATTGACCACTGAGTCCACACTCCTTGCTCTCAAAGCCTTGATTGGCTGCTGCACAAATACCTGCAGACACTGCGGCCCTCCGGGACTGGAGTTCGACACCCCTGTCTGAGGGAAACCACGTGTAACTAACAGTTGTTGTTGTCACCATCATGTTAGTTCAAGAAAACTTGATGGGAATGTTTCTCAGCAGGAAGAAAAAAAAGATTTTGAGAAGGTGGGGAATTTGACAAATGCTGGGAGCGCACTCTTGCCAAAGGCTATCCACTGTTCTTGCATTGGTTTTCTCTGATAATCATCCACGTGCGCAAAAGACCCCCTGATCTTGAGGCAGGTTTTTTTTTTAGTGTTGGAGTGATAGAAACCGAGACAGTGAACAGTGTGAGTGATCTGTGGGAAATCAAGCATTGCATGGCATGAGTGTAATATGTGTATAAATAGCGGATGTCATAGGGGTATAAATATCAGGTTTAATAGCGGGTGTAATATGAGTATAATAGCAAGTGTATTATGAGTATTAATAGCACGTATAATATCGGGTGTAATAGGGGTGTAATAGCAAGTGTATTATGAGTATTAATAGCAGGTATAATATCGGGTGTAATAGGGGTATAAATAGTGGGTATAATATTGGGTGTAATAGGGGTGTAATGGTGGGTGTAATGTGTGTATAAATAGTGGGTATAATACTGGGTGTAATAGGGGTGTAATAGTGGGTGTAATGTGTGTATAAATAGTGGGTATAATATTGGGTGTAATAGCGGTATAATAGTGGGTATAATACTGGGTGTAATAGGGGTGTAATATTGGGTGTAATAGCGGTATAAATAGTGGGTATAATATCGGGTGTAATAGCGGTATAATAGTGGGTATAATACTGGGTGTAATAGGGGTGTAATAGTGGGTGTAATAGCGGTATAAATAGTGGGTATAATATCGGGTGTAATAGCGGTATAATAGTGGGTATAATACTGGGTGTAATAGGGGTGTAATAGTGGGTGTAATGTGTGTATAAATAGTGGGTATAATATGGGTGTAATAGGGTGTAATAGTGGGTGTAATGTGTGTATAAATAGTGGGTATAATATTGGGTGTAATAGGGGTGTAATAGTGGGTGTAATATGGGTATAAATAGCGCCCGTGCCCGGTGTGTAATGCTCTTGCCAGCGTTGGAGCTGTTTTGGCTGAGGTTACGGTGGCGCTCTGTGCGCTTGGGTCTGGACACCCAGCTGGGGGGGGGGGGGGGCTGGGGCCAGCGTCCGCAGCGGCCGAACGCCACGCCGGCGTGCCAAAAAATTAAGGACGAAACGGCGAGCCCGGGGAACACAATGAGATGCTTCCGGAGAGAGAGAGGCGCTGCCCATGCCGGGAATGGTGCGATTTGGCTCGAATCCCTCCGGGGAGTTACCCTCGCCAGCGGGCGTCCCTCTTCCCGTCCTCGTTTGGCTCCAGTTCCTGGAAAAAGGACACGTGCCCCTTTAGGTTGCTCCCCCCCCCCCCAGTTCAGGACAGGTTATGGCAACTCCATTCTTAAGAGAGGTCGCTCTGGTACTTCAGCATTCGCACAGATCCGATCCGTAGCTGCTCGCTGCGGCGTCGTAAATGGTAAACGGACTGCATTTATATAGCGCTTTTATCCAAAGCGCTTTACAATTGATGCCTCTCATTCGCCAGAGCAGTTAGGGGTTAGGTGTCTTGCTCAAGGACACTTCTACACGCCCAGGCCGGGGTTTGAACCGGCAACCCTCCGACTGCCAGACAATCGCTCTTACCTCCTGAGCCATGTCGTGCTTCTCATCGAGTTCTCTGAGGAGTTTAGAGACGGAGGCAGCCTTGCCCTCACCTTGCCAGCGCGGTAAAATATTCTGCATCAGTCCCACTCTGAACCGAGTTCACATGAGTCCAGAAGGGAGTAAAATACAGGCTGCTGTTTGGGAGCGAAATGGATTTGATTTAGTCGATTTAGCGCAAAACATTTTATTCCGCGCTGATGCTGACGCTGCAGAAGCCACCTGGGAGAAGTACAGCGGATAGAAATGCGCGGGGGCTATTAAGCTTCTGCGTGAAATTGTTTGTCTGTAATGGAGTTGAAAAGAGGTCGCCCCACTTCAGCGATGCTCTCTGTGTGTTTTTTTACGGCGTTGTTCTAAAAATGAAACCCAGTGAATTAGAACCAGATTACAATCTTGAAAAGGTTTTTTTTTTCTTTTTCTTTTTCTTTCTAAAAACACTCGAAAGGAAACACCAGAATAAAATGTACGGGCAGGAAGCGCAGAGAAAGACTGACTTCCGCTGTTCGGTTTGCTGTTCCGAGGAAAGAGGCCTACCTTCACATGAGAAGCCACCAACAGCTCATGCGCCCCACAAGGAAAGGAAGCGTGATGTCATGTTTCACCTTTCACCGTCCGTTCCAGCCAATGGCAATTGAGCCTTATCGCTTGGGTCATAATTGGAATAGTCCCTGATCAGCCAATTACAACCCCTTTCTCCCCTGTCCCGCTGCTTTGGCCGACCGCTCCCCTCCCCCCCGCTGACGTAGCACCTGTTGAGTTCTGTCTCATTGCGTCCGTGCGTCAGAGTTTTAATGTCTTAATTTATAGGCCACAGCTGTAGCCTGTAGTCTGCCTAGTGACTCAGGAGTTAACCTTTGAACTCCTGGGGAATGCAGACATGGGACATGTAGGAGCAGTGCTGTTGAATTTCACCCCGATGGTCATTATTCTTAAGGGAAGCTGGACATTTAAAAATGGGAGATTACAGCTTCATGACCCTTTAAATCGTTGAAGCTGTCCTTTGTCTGTTGGGGCTCACCTATTTGAACCAATCGCATGTCTTTTTTTTTGTATTGACAGAAAACCTGGGTCATGTGTACTTTATTTGAAATACCTTTGCCGTTTAGACACCAGTGAAATTCCTGCAGATTGTCGACTCGTTTTGAGGAACCGTCTACTAACTTCACTGAGATCCAGAACAGAACTATTTCTTTTGCGATTGCGTTTCCTACTGCAGAGGGTTTGTCCCTTGTCAAGTACAGATAACCATTTTTCCACTTTGCAGGGTGTGTTCAGCATTGCATTCCTCATATTTGCCATGGGTACTTCCTGGTCTGTGGGTGGCACGTTGGTGGGGGTGGGGGGGGGGGGGGGGGGGGGCGCAAGGTCAATGGTCCCAATCAGTCAACCGATGGTGCTCATTTCAGGTCCCTTTACATTTCAACTCTGGACAGCTGTCAGAGTCCACTTCCTGTGTCCATTGTGTAGAGATGCCCGGAGTGTAGACCCAGGTCCTCACAGGCAGAATTACTGGGATGGGTGTGTTGGTGGTGGGGGGGGGGGGGGAGAAGGTCGCTCTTCGTCGGAGGCCAGAGTTGTCAGGAATGTCGGCAGCGGAAAAGGAAAGTGCTGTGAGCGTTTCGGGATCGAAATCAAGCGTTTGATTGGCTGCTGGCTCAGTGAGTGGCAGTTGCCTCCGCAGGAACCCGGTGGCTGCCATGCAAGGCGCCAATCAGCTCGTTGGGAGCAATTAGGGGTTAGGTGTCTGCTCAGGGACACTTCGACACGCCCAGGGCGGGGGAATCGAACCGGCAACCCTCCGACTGCCAGACGAACCGCTCTTACCTCCTGAGCTGTGTCGCCTTAAACCACCCGTACCGGGACGCCGAGCCAGGAAAGAGCGGCTAGAAATCTTTCCCCCTCTCTCCGTAGTCGGCGCCTGTCTCCTCGTGATCACGCATTGATTTATATGAGAGCGCTGGCGTACTCCACGATAAAAAAGGCATCAGATTTCCTTCCATACTTCATAGCGCACGCTTGGCTCTGAAAGGTTTCGGGAGTTCTTAGGTATGCCGGGTATTTGGAAGGAGTTACAGGGTTTCTCTCTGATTTAATAATTCTTTTTTTTTTTTTTTTTTTCCCCCCTCTGGCGGATATACACAGGCGGATGAGTCCGCTCGGGGAATTTAACCACGTCCATCCTAGCGGGAGCGTTCCCAGAAAGGCGTTTTTCCGATCGGGATTCTCGGAAAGCCGGTGCTGAGAACCTGCAGCCTCTCTCTCTCTCTCTCTCTCTCGCGGCTTTGCCCCACCCCTCTCTCGACGTCCCGCGAGCAGCTGTTGGGGCCACGCTGTCTGTCGGGAGGGAGGGAGGGCGGTTCCCTAAAAGAGGACAGCCTGAGGATCGCCAGGCTCAGCGGGACGACCTACCTAAACGCTGAGGTCTCCGCGAGGTCCAGCCCCAGCCCCGTGAAACTCAGACTCTGGGTCACACTCTTTTTTTAGGGGTTGTGGGAGCAGTACGGTGGGAGGTAGACACTGTGAGAACCACAGCGCTAGTATGCTAATCATTATCCAGTAAGGAAAACAGTTGAATCAATTTGGTTATAATGAGGTCAATTGGAACCCAAATCAGGGTAATGTAGTTTTCCATTCAGTGGGAACCTTAATTAACTTGTCAAGCTGTGTTTGTCAAGAAAAGGGTAACACTTATACGTAATTTTCGGGTGAAGGTTATGGGCAAATCTTGATTTAACCCAGGCTACTTTCGCTAATTCGCCACTAAAATGCCAGTCCAGCCCATATCTCTCACCACGACATGCGTGGTGCTTGGCTTGGACCTGCCTTGTTTCTCCCACAACCCCTTTCCCTGACCACTGGAACATTTGGCCTGTCGGTACTTCAACAGCTATGACCCTTTAAATGTTAATGACTATCGCAGGCGTTGGGGGGAGGTGGGGGGGGGGGGGGGGGATGTCCTGACTTATACCACCTGTCCATCGCAAATTACCACCCCCCCCCCCCCCCCCCCCCAGCAGGCCAGTTCTCTCCCTCGTGCCCAAAGGCCGATGCTCTCTAATGAACCCCCCCCCCCCCCCCCCCCCCCCCCCCCCCCGCCACTGTCCGTGTGAGCTCAGCAGCTTGCTATTTGGGGGCTGCCAGTTCTCAAGAACCAAGTGTGGGGGGGGGGGGCTTGGGCCCTGCGTCAGAAGAAGGAGCCCGCTGGAGGGGATTCCGGAGCAGTGCGCGCGGGGTGAAGTGCCCCCCTGTGCCACCGTGGCAACGGTACGTGACTGGCGGGTTCTGGCCACGCCCCCTTTCCCGTGAACGGGAGTGGTTCGGGGGTGAATCGGGGGGGGGGGGGGGGGGGGGCTATTTATACGGCCGTTGCGGTTCGCCCTGGTTCTGCTGCGTCAGGGTAGGGAGTGGGACGGGGGGGGGGGGGGGGGGGGGGGGGGGGGGCGCTGCGTGTGAACAGATCGTTTTACAGAAGTGAAAGGCCAAGAAGCCGGTCACCTCCGCCCACCCAGCGGGGAACGCATTCGCAGTCGCACGTCAGAGACGCTCCCGCCGCAGCTGCTGTTTGGCAACGCCGTCGCCGTTCCGTGTCTCCCTTGACGTTCCCTTTTTTTTTCTTTTTTCGACTGGATCGCCGACCGCCAGAAGCTCGTGTTTTTTTTTTTTTTTTTTTTTAGAAACATGGTTTCCTCCTATGCAAATTCTCGGCCGATTTTTTCGACGATAAAAAAATGAATAAAAAAAAACCGAGGGCACAACTAGACGCATTGTGAGGCCTTAAAGGACTCATTGTCGCGCGAAACAATCGCAGCAGGCGCTTACATTTATGAGACGCGGTGACAAGATCGGCGCTCTGGATGTAACTCGCATATTTGAGTTTGTGGTGTATTTCCTGCGTAGAAACAATGCTGACTGGAGCGGTCGGACAGTGCCGTCCTTTCCAGTGGACAAAGGAGGCGATTGATGACGATTGAGTCCCAGGCAGTGGGTTTTCGGCATGGAAAATGGCGAGGAATGTGTTGGGCGAGGAAAAGACAACTGATGCTTGTAGGCAGGGTCATTAATCATATCTGGTATCAGCGATGTGCTGATATATAAAATGGCACTGATTTATTGCTCTGTGGGTGCTGCGATTTTGATATTATTTAGACACCTTTAGATGGTTCATTTGCAGTTTGAGAGGAGCTACCTGAGGCAGTTGGCAGGTTTTGTGCGGAATGATGAACAGCAGAGTACAGCTGAAGAACCCATGTAGTGTGGAAGAAAAATAAAAGGAGGAAAAACGTCTGTTGGCGAACTTATTTTTGGTATAAGTTCATTTAAAATCGGACTTATACCTTTGTGTCGTCCTCCCTTAGCCTGTCTCTGCGTTTCTGCTGATTGACAGCTGGCAGGAGGCCGAGGCTTCGGCCGAGACACGCGAACAAGGCCCGGAAGCACCCGCCGCAGCCTGCGTGGTGGGGCCCTGTCGCAGGAAGTAGGAAGTAGACAAAAAAGAGGAAGCGTAACCGGAGGGGCGAAATGACGCGCGAGAGCCAATGGGAGGGCGGAATCTCCGTTACGTCACCAATCAGGCGGCTGCTGGTTCGCTCGCTCCGCGGAGCGAGGGGGCGGTGGGGGGGTGCTTCTCAGGAAAGGGCCGCGTTTGTAGCTGGCGCGTCGGAGATCTGGCCCTGCGATAAGAGGCTAGCCGTGCGGAGGCTAACGCGGGGCTACAGAGAGGGGGCTATAAACAGCACCGCGGTCACAGGAGACCTTTGGTCGGATGCACAGGTAGCGTGCTCACGTGCTATATACGCACCCCTCTGCGGTCACTGATGACATTGGGTGGGGGGGGGGGGCGGGGGGCGGGGGCGGGTTGGGGGGGGGGGGGCAGGGCGCTGCAGTGCTCGTCTGACGCGGTAGGTGCGAGACGGGTCGGAGCGAGGCAGGTGAAGTTCCACTTGCGTCAGTCCGCCACAAATGTCACAGCGGTGACTGTGTAGCGACGTGTGCGCGACCGTTGCCTGGTGACAAGGGGGCCTACCTTCTTGCATTACTTCATTTTGGTGAAGCTGCTCTATACTTAATACTGGGAAATCAGACTGAGGTACATAATCTCGTTGCATAATCTTTGCTTCCAGTTTGAAAATGTCCGACCGAATAGGCTGGATATCCACTGAGGCAGGCGATACCAATCGCTGTGTCCTTTCACACACACCGGGGTTCTCAAGTCGGACTCGCAGAGCCACAAGTTACAGGGCACTTCACGCGCTGCTAAACAGGGCAGTCTCGCGTGTGCCCAGTCAGCCAGCGGGGGGCGCTACAGCAGGATGAGGCACAGTCCTCCAGCGGCAGTGTAGTATAGTGGGTAAAGAACTGGCCTTGTAACGTAAAAGCCACAGGTTCGGTTCCCGGGTAGGACACTGCCGTCATACCCTTGAGCAAGATACTTACCCTGACTTGCTTCAGTATACATCCAGCTGTATAAATGGATGCAATGTAAACGCTGTGTAAAAAGTTGTGTAAGTCACTCTGGTTATGAGCGCCTGCTAAATGCATGTAATGTAATGTGATGTAATGTAGCCAAAATTATGTGTACAGTAGGCCTATGACGGCCGGCCTGGTCCGGTTTGACCGGTGGGCCTATCGAAGCTGCGGAAGACAGTGCCTTAACTGGGTGAGACACCCAGCAGCCCTCCCGCTTCTTTTTTTAGATGGCACAGCTGCACACCAGGACATAAAATCACACCCGAGAACTCTGCCAGAATAGCTGCATGGGTACGTGGCAAGCATCCGACAGCGGTAACGTACATACATTAACGCCCTATCAAGAAATCAGCCCGAGCCAAGAATAGGTATTACGTTGTGCTAGCGACGCCTCGCCATCTTCTTGTGTTGGAAATGACGCTTGTGAAGGACGTTATTAAACCGAGTGGCACGTCTGCATCTTGGCCGCCACGGCCATGCAACGCATCTGAGGCAAACGGAACGAGGGGGACGAAGGAATCCCCGTGACCTTAGCAGCCGCTCGCTTTCTCTCTCCCTCTCTTTCTTTCTCCATCTCTCTCTCTCTCTCCCTCTCTCGCCTCCCTCCCTTTCGCAAGTCGTCGTTTCCCTCTCGCTCCCTTCACTTTCGTTCACCTCTCTCGGTCATCCCTCTCTTTCTTTCTCTCACTCTCGTTTTTCAAACAGACGAGCGACTTGCTGAAAGGAGAAGGTCAGTATGTATGAAGAGAATGGACAGGTGTATTAATGGAATGCCCATTGGACAGGTGTATGAAGGGAAGGCCCACTGCACAGGTGTATGAAGGGAAGGCCCACTGACAGGTGTATGAAGGGAATGCCCACTGCACAGGTGAATGAAATATAAAACACAAATAAGCAAGAATGGTGCCTTCCCCTGATGCAAAAAAAGTATTTGGAGTGTGAATGGTAAATGGATGTATGGGAACTATATTGTATTTTATTGTAGTATCTTGTGAATGATATGATGGCTCCGTACTAATCAGCAAACAGGACCAGAACTATCTATTTACATCCAAGTTTATTCAGCTATATTATGACAATTGAAGATATGCATGCAATACTTTATGTAACACTTTTCCTAAAATAAAATATGAATGCATTTTATTTCAGAAATGTATAGGCTAATGTATTACAAATACACTTTTTTATATGGATTATCACTTTGCCTGGAGAAAAAAAAGGATGCTTTTCTTTGGATCATGGACAATTAGACTTAGAGTGAATTGGCATGGCGATTTAAACCCTTTTGATTTAGCTCCACCTTGAAGATTTTGGATTTCAAAATGCCAAAAAGCGCCTTCTGGGGGGGGTTCCGGCAGCGCAGTTAAGTCCTCCTTAATCATGTTTGACACTGGGACCACTTGTGAGCCCCGGCTTCATTTGCAAGTGAAATCAGCGGCTGCGTTGGAATGTGAGCGTCTCCGTCAGAGCTGGGGGGGGGGGGGGGGGGGGGGGCACGGCTGCTGAAAGTAAGGCGGGGGGGGTGGAGCCCATTTCTGGGATCCCCGGCGCCCGTCCTTGACGACGGTTGCTTTCTGGGCGCCTGAGGTCACGTCCCGGGTTAGCGCGTTGGCGGATGCCGTCGCCCGTGTCCCAGGTGGAAATCCGTCATCCTGTCAGGCCCGGGGGGTGTTTGCTCGGCGAAAGGCCTGGTCACGGATCGGCCCCTCGGCATTGCTCTCGGGAGAGAAATATCCGCCAAAAGTCACGCGCGGGAGAGGAAGTGCTTTCCCCAGGGCCTCACTCTAGGCTTATCAATGGCACTCGGTGTGTCCACTTGAGCCAAGATGGACGCCCAGACTTTTGCTGAATGAGCCGTTGCTCTGTGCTCTGTTGTCTTCTCGATTTATGACCTTCACGGGAGCGCCTGGCAGGTTGATAGCAGTTGGGCGGGCTTTCAGAAAGAGTTTGATGCATCGTGGGGTCAAGTCACTGCCTGTCTGCCATGGTTTGTCCAGAAGGGAAGCGAACTGAAAACTGGCAGTTTAAATTTGCAATGCAAATCGCCTCTCTGTGTGTTTTCCATACACAATATTTTATCTCCACTGTTGCCAGCAGCTACTAAGAACATGTTTCGTCCAGCCGAGAGAGTGCAGTGTCCAACTTAACACATCTGCCTGTTTGTAAGGGGCGAGACTGCATCTTACAGTTGTGATGTGTGAGTATGACTGAGGTTTTAAAGGGACAGAACCATCATGGGACTCGCCCATACGTTGGCTGTTTGAGTAAATATGCAGATGCTAATGAGGGCAATGACAGGTGATGATACAGGTAAAGAATACATCACACACATTCCATTGAGGCTGAGATGGGGGGGTGGGGCGGGGGGGGGGGGGGTGAAATGAGTCATCATAATAACAGTGCAACTGAGAGCACTGGAAGGGGAAAAAATGGGCCCCAGCACGCCTTTGTAAGCTAAGCGTTAGCGTCTCACGTAAGCGCAGGACCTGCACGTAGCGGTGGTCTTGTAGACATTGTGTTCGAGAGGACGTTTGCCCAGGGCAAGTTATGCCGGCTGTTCGCCTGCACTTCTGATGTGGTCCTGCAGGAAACAGATGCTGGCTTTGTTGTCTTTTCACTCGTTCACGTTTTTTTTTTTTTTTTTTTTTTTTTGGCCCTTTTCTAAGAAAGGTTTTCAACACACACGCCTACTCGGAAAACCGGAGGGCGAAAAGAATGTTGCTTCAGAATCTGCAGGCGCATTTCTAGCGCATGTCGCAATGGCGGCTAGCCTAACTTGCGCTCAGACTTTGAAAAGGTGCTTCAGGAATGCGGTTCCTCTCAATAGACCTGAGACCAGCGTGCGTTTTTTTTGTTCCCTGCCGTTGATTGAAACTTGAGGCCGTATTGTCACCTGTGTCTCCGGCAACATGGCCCGTTTCTGAATACATTCACTTACTTGCAGCCCCCAGGTTGTTATTATGGGATGTTTTATAAAGTTTTTTTTAATGATTTAGACTCTCCAGTCACAACCTGCATGTCTGTGACTGTGGGAGGAAGCCAGAGTACCTGGGGAAACCCACATGGGCACTGCGCCACTGCGCCAGTGTGCCAGCCTTATAAATGCCAAAGCAGAACTGTAAAACTGGGCAGGGTTGCGCTTACACGCCCTTTCAGACAGGGGGCGCTGTTCCAAAGCGGTGCAGCGGAGGCGCTTTTCGTCACGTTTTTTGTCATGCAGGACTACGCTGGCGCTCTTTCTGGAATCCCCCCCTTGGCCCCCTCAGCTGACCGTCTCAAGCTCAGCTGGGGCGATTTGCGAGAGCCCGCGTTGCCCAAAGTTTGTGCCGTGGGGAGGACATGCAGGGGGTCGGCCGCCCTCTCTGCCCCTCGCGTTCCCGTCGCGTTCCCGGCCTCCCAGGCCCCCCCCCCCCCCGGCGGTCCCGACCCAGTCCGAGTGGGCGTTCGTCGCTTTTGCACATTTTCCACGTGGTGACGCAATTTGTTTTTTTTTCAACACTTTCCGGTCCCGAGATGTTTCTCTGGCTTCCTGACTCTGACTCATGTTTCCAGTGGCGCACGGTGCAGTGTTCTTCTCTGACTCGTTTTCCGGCGCTGCCTCTTCCCTTCTTCCCCTGCTGGTCCTTGACCCAGGCCCGACAAACTCCCTTCTGAGCCTTCCGGACGACCCAGGGCACCGGAAGCCGGGTAGCTCTGGTGGACACCTGACCAAGTGTTCTGACCGTAGGAAGTTATGTGTGGCGGCAGTGTAGTGTAATGGGTAAGGAGGCTGGTCTTGTAACCTAAAGGTCGCAGGTTCGATTCCCTGGTAGAACACTGCCGTCGTACCCTTGAGCAAGGAACTTAACCTGCATTGCTTCAGTATATATCCAGCTGTGTAAATGGATGCAGTGTAAATGCGATGTAAAGAGTTGTGTAAGTCGCTCTGGATAAGAGCGTTTGCTAAATGGCTGTAATGTAATGTAAAGTTATGGGGTCTCAGAGGGTGAAACCGCAGAGCTGTGAGTATCCGAGCTGCGGTTCTCTGACGGTGGTTGAGCAGTTTTTTTGCCCCAGGGCCCATGCAGGCGGCCAGCCTTTCGGCCATCTTTCCTGGAGCCGCTGGAGCCGCTGGAGCGCGTTCCTCCCACTCAACGCTGCGCCGACGTTCAGGCCCTGAGCGCGGCCGGTGTTCGGCGCACACAGCGCACAGCGCCGCTAAGGTGTAGCCTGGTTCTCACCTCTTGAAAGTTCATGACACACTTTTTTGGTTTTTTTCCGTGGGAGGGCCGCGGGCTTGTATCACAGCCGTTGAGCACGCGCACGCGTGCTGATGTCACGAAAACGTATCGAGTTCGGGCTCGCCTCTTAAATACGAAGCGCGCGGGAGTCGGGTGGGGTGGGGGGGGGGGTGGAGCGGGGGGGGGGGGGGGGGGGGGGGGCGGGGGGGGGGGGGGGTCATGTGCCGCGCGAGGCGACGCGCCAGCTCGTATTAATACCGCCGCTCGCCATGCCGACGCGCATTCCGTTTGGTGCATCGTCACCTTCTCTGAAACGAGACTCCCGTGGAAATGGCGGTGCCCTATTTTAGGACCGCCACGGAGGTGTCGTCAGACCCTCCTCCCCCCCCCCCCCAGGCCACGGCCATCTGATTCAGTCGTATGCAGTAAGCAGAAAACCCAAACTCTAGCACGTCATGCTGCTGTACGGTGCTGATCGTGGTCCATATTCGAGTGGGAATCCGATAGAGCCTGTTAGTCTCCTTTTCCAGGAGGTCATTTAGCATGTGTGGCTATGCTGTGCCTCCCGCCACAGAGCAGCAGATCCATAGTGTGCCCAAGGAGAGCGGCGGGTTTGGTTTCCCCTGCAGTCTGTGGAATTAATAGACAGCATCGTGGCTCTAAAAACCCAATAGCACGACGGAGAAAACTCGGTACCTACACATATTTTGTCACTGTAGGTTTTTATCTATTTTCGCTTTCAGGCTGTGTTATGTTGGACATGGGACTTGGCTGTTCACTACCCAGTTGTTTTGATGCGTGAGTAATTCTTAAAAATCAAAAAAAAAATTCAAGCTCAGCGATGAATAATTTTTAATCTTAATCCTGTTTTAATAATTAAGACAGAAATAGTGGCAATGGCGTGAGACAGTTTCGCTCGTTTCAAGATTTGCCAGTTTCACTTGTTGAGCGAAAAATAAAACTTGATTCAAGCAAATGTCTCCTCTTCAGGGAAAACAGAAATTTGGATATGAAGTCTCATTGCGAGACCAAAACTGAAGGCCAGCGGGTCACTGGTGGAACCACTTCCCCCTGGCTGATTCCTCCGAGCGCGTGCGTTACCGGCGTCCCCACGCCCCGCAGGAAGTGCGCTGGAGAGCGGAGGGACGCTCGGCGCATGTGCCGTTCTTAGAAGTCATCCGTGTCGAACAACCCCAGGTGGGAATAGAAC
This sequence comes from Anguilla japonica, assembly GCA_025169545.1. Classification (NCBI taxonomy): domain Eukaryota; kingdom Metazoa; phylum Chordata; class Actinopteri; order Anguilliformes; family Anguillidae; genus Anguilla; species Anguilla japonica. The sequence continues at coordinate 10,364,277 of CM045890.1, read as the reverse complement.
AGCACCGGATGTACCCTCGAGCAAAGTGCGTCGCCTCGATTCGCTCTGTTTGAAATTCCTGCCCCCTGTCAGCGGGTTTTTAACGAAAGTGCGAGGGGTAAAAACGCATCGAGGCTCGCCCCGAGGAATGGCGTCCCCCTTACCTTACATTACAGGCATTTAGCAGACGCTCTTATCCAGAGCGACTTACACAACTTTTTTTACATAGCATTTTACATTGTATCCATTTATACAGCTGGATACATACTGAAGCAATTCCGGTTAAGTACCTTGCTCAAGGGTACAACGGCAGTGTCCTTACCCGGGAATCGAACCTGCGACCTTTCGGTTACAAGCCCAGTTCCTTACCCACTGTGCTACACTCCGTCCTTACCAAATTGAGTCGCTAAGTTATTGCTCTGGATGTTAGATAAGTATGAGCTAAGTGGAATGTGAGTAGACCTGGTGTGTGAACGGCGCTGTGGTGCTGTCTCGTTTTTCATAAGGGGAGAAAGCGGCCCGAGTCAGCGTTCTGAGAAACCCGATGAACATGGAGTGCTCTGCATATAGAATTCTATTAGTGTGTAGGATGACCTAGTTAATTTGACTTAGTTTATGTGTGTGTGTGTGTGTGTGTGTGTGCGTGTGCATACAGAGCGAGCGTACTCATGTAAGGGACCATAACCACGAGCCCTTTTTTAATTAACGTTATTTGTGCCTATGCTGTAACACGGGACACGTACCGCAAATTTCGATGGCACAGCATTGTAACACAGGCGACGTGAACTGAGCTGTTTCCCTGGAACGCTACTGTAGCAAAAGCGCGCGGACCAAAGGACGCATGTAGGCCTAAAAAGGCGAGTTAATTGAGCAGACAGGCAGTGCCGCAGGGTAACCTTCGGTTCCGGACTCGTTCGTTTGCTTTTCGCGCGCCTCTGACTTCATACGGCGTTACGCTGCGGCCATCATCGAACAGGACAAGGTGCACAGCGACCCGGCGCACGGTCGCCGGCGGCGTCGCCTCCGCGCTTCCTAAACGGGACACGTTTCTCGCGGCGGCGTTTTTTTTTTTTTTTGGGGGGGCGAGCGAGGGCGCCGGGGTAACGAGGCCCCTCCCGGCCCGCGCTGGGAGCGCCGGCGGCTATTTTCGGACGTCCCGTCGTCACGAGCGCTCGCAGATGTGACCCGCGCAGCGTGGACCGCCACAGAGCGAGGAGGGGGGGGGTAAAAATGGCCCAGTGACGGGGGGGGGGGGGGGGGAGGGGCCAAACGGGGCAGAAAAGAGAGGAGGCGTGGTTGTGTGCCCCGCCCACTCCCAGAACGCGCTTCTCTGCTGCTGCGGTGGTCCTTCCTTGGGCCTGTCAAAAACAGAACAGGTCCGGTCGTCTCAAGAGTTCTGTGCACTGTCCTGCACAGGTACACAGTAAAAGTGTCCGATGTTAAGTCAACTCTAACAGTGTTCATTCGACTCTAACACTGTCAATTCAACTCCAACGGTGTTAATTTAACTCTTAACAGATGACATTTTTCTCACACTCTGGATGGTGGGACCAAACGTTATCTGTTAAGAGTTGAATTAACACGGGACATTTTACTGTATACGGACATGCTGGCTGCAGGAGGGCCAGGGGGTGTGATAGCTGAATAGAGAGGGGGTCGCTGGTGAAATGTGAGGTGCCGTGTTGAGTTTTTACGCACTAACGCGCCGTGGAGCCAGACCTCCCCGCCGGTGACCTCACCTCAGCCACGGCTTATCGGGGCGCGTTCCCTCTGCTTTTTCGTTGCAGGGTGGCCGCGTGACCTCTGACCCTCCGTGACCTTTCAACCCAGTGGAATGCGCCTCGAGGCTTCTTCTCTTCCCAAGTGGAGTGGCCATGACGTGCGGACGAAGGCAAGCAAACGTGTAAGACGACGATGCAGGAATGAGTAAGCGCATCTTCATGAATGTTCACAACGGGCTGGTGGGATGTGTCTAGTAGAAGGAAGGGGATGATTCATGTGAACTAAACTGTCTCCTGTAAATCTTGAGTGGGGCTATGTGGAGATGAGTTCAGTGCTTGTGTGAAAGAGAAATTCTTATGGAGGAAAGCTACATTATGGAAGTAAGACAGGGCCAGGAACCATAATCCCTATTGACTCTTTAAGGTGTGACGTCACAAATATGTGATTCATTATGTGTTCATTCTAATGCTGATGTAACAATCAGTACTGGTCATTGAAAGCAATGGGGTTCTAGAACACTGACTAAGAAAAAAACATTTAAAAAAACTTCAAACCTTCAGAGGGTTAAACACTAACGACATGTTATTGTGATCTGTGAATAAGAGAGTATAGTATGCCCATCACTCTTTATATCCACAATACACCAGCATCGGTTTGGTCCTGTCAGACTCAATCTGAGCAAAGGTGGGGAAGATGGTAATGCTGTTACTGAGTGGTGTGCTTGTGGAAGTGTCAGTCTCCCCTGCTGCAGGACTACTGTACCTGCTGATCTTTGGTGCGTCTCAGCCTTTAAATGATTAATGAGGTCTGTGATTGGCTGGAGTCCACACACCTTGTTGCCAAGGCCCAGGTTTCCTGCTGATGGAAAGGAAAACCCAAAGTCTAGCAGACAGCAGCGCTGTTCTAGAGGCTGCACTTTAACTGTCAGAAGAGGGAGGAGAAAGCAGGTGGGGTGTAACACACGTGCACACACACGCACACACACACACACACACACTCAGGCACACACACACACACACACGTGCACGCACACACGCACACACACACACACACACTCAGGCACGCACACACACACACACGTGCACGCACACACGCACACACACACTCAGGCACACACACACACACACACGTGCACGCACACACGCACACACACACACACACACTCAGGCACACACACACACACACACACGTGCACGCACACACGCACACACACACTCAGGCACACACACACACACACACATGCACGCACACACGCACACACACACTCAGGCACACACACACGTGCACGCACACACGCACACACGCACTCAGCCGAGAGAACAGCCAAACCGTTGCCCCGGTTTTCCTCCCCAGAAAAGCTCCCATTCTCCGTAGCGGAGACGCTGTACTCTCTTCTCTTTCTCTCTCCTCCCTCCCAGCGCACCTCCTTTTCCTCCTCCTCCTCCTCCTCCTCCTCCTCCTCCGACCCCGCTGATTCCCGCTGCAAACCGAAAGGCTGGTGCTGGAAATAGAAGCATTCCAGCGCGGAGTGAACGGCTTGGGGGGGGGAAATGAGCTCGCGCCCAGAAGGTTACGGGTTCAAATCCTGCGCAGGAAGCGCTGGTGTGGCGCCCCTGAGCTCGGGTTTCAGTAGACGCTCAGCTGCTCGGCCGAACAAGGCGCAGGACAATGGGGCGAGGGACGGGGCCCCGGATCGCGGCGCCTGAGTGAGAACGCGTCGTGCTACCGGTCCTTCTGGGAATTGTTGTTTTTTTTTTTCGCTGTCACGAAACCGGACGCTAACGGCTAGAAACGGGAACTGAAAAGGGGCGTCGGGCGCGCGCTGGAAGTGAAGAAAGGCCCTGTTCCCGTCGCCGGCCGGGAAGCCGCTTCTCCGCGTCGCCAAGGGCGACGGCGATCAAAAGAAAAAAAAAAAAGCCTCCGCGCATTCCTCTGGTCCCGGGGAGCTGCATGAACGCGGGGCGTCTCTCTCCCTCTGAAAGGGGGACTTTCCTGGCGGGGGGGGGGGGGGGAGCGGAGGGTGTTAACTGCGCGACGGGGGTCCTGTCCCCGTCAGGCGGGGGAGGGGGGGGGGGGGGGGGGGGGCGGCTGCGGAATCGGATAGCGCTGGAGGCCGCTGGAAATGTTTCCGTGAGCCGGAGGGCTCGGCTTTCCGAGTCCGTCCGCTTCTGGTTCAGCGAGTTCGTCAGGCCTTGTGTTCCCCTCATCGAAGCCTGGAGAGGAGGGGGGGGGGGGGGGGGGTTGGCGGGGCGGGGCTGGAGGGGCGCTGGAAAACGTCCAGTGATCGAAGGCGCGGGGGTGGTTTCGGTCGTAGCTTCTCGGTCCGCCGTCCTGCTGCAGACGGATTTAATCTTCTGTCACTGAAGCCGTCAGCTCGGCCTTTTTCACAGATTCAGCTGTGAACAGCAGCGAGGGTTCGTTTTGCTTTCGTGTCTTCCTGACCTGGATCGCGGTCCTCCTCAGAGGTGGCCAGCGTGCTAATGTTCTTTGCTGCTATCGGATTTCACCGGCGGATCAATATGCATATTTTAATATTGCATATTAATAAAGTGTAATATGTAACTGATTAGGACAAAATAGTGCAGCTTTAATGCTATAAGTTAATGGGGAACAATATTTTTATGTGTGATGACTAACTGTTGACCGTGTCTGGCAGTAGGTCATGGTGCTTTGGTGGTTGTATTAAGGCGAAAAAATGAAATTCCCCTTTATTATTTTTAGAAATTTCATTGTGCACTGTGAGGTTTAGTTTCCAGTCAGACACAAGGAGTTTCTGAGAGCCGACTGTTGATGTTTGCAATATCATCAGGCGACTTTCCCCTCAGCGGCAGTATAATAAAAAAACGGGGGGGGGGGTTTCCAATTTGCCGCTGATTAGCATAGGTGTGTCGTTCTGCTCATCGAAGGCGTGAAGCTGTACGCATCGCTGGCGTCCCAGCACCTCTGAGTCACTGGTGATTTACTCTCTGCACATTTGAATACCGCAGCTCGAAAAGAACCACGAATCTGAATCTGACTCATTTTAAATAGAACATTTTTAACACTTTTGGGTCCCCCCAAAGTGAAGCGTGTCCGTTTCTCCAGAACCGGGTGGGAAAGCAAACAGTGAGAATAATAATCCGTCTCAGACGCTGAACACCCTGCTGTACTGTAACTGACCCTTCCTCACCCCCCCCCCCCCCCCACGATGTACAATCAGCAGTAAAATATGTCCCTCTCTTTGTTTTCACAGTTAATGTGTAACGTTGCATCCTTTACCCAAAAACAACAGAATTAGTAGAGTGGGATGCATTTACCGGCTGAACGCTGTCGTGTGACATTGAACTGAAATACTTCAAAAATTTATGTCCAATAAAAAGTCAATTACTAAAACAGATGCTATAACAGCACAGCTTACCGAATTACCACAAATAGTATGCAATTTAAATGGAATTTTTATCTTCAGGTAACGCACGTATGAAATGGCAATAAGTATATACTAGATATTTTATTTCGCGGCTCTCGTGAGCTTCCCTTAGCCCTGTGAAGAACAGGTTTTTTGGAATGTTTTTTTGCAGCACTCAAAGTCAGTGTTCTAGAACTCCACTGCTTTCAGTCACCCGCGGCGATTGTGACATCAGCAGCATTAGAATGTTCAGGTAAGAACATTCTAATCGCATATTTGTGACCTCACACCTCAAAGGGTTAAAGAGTTCTTTTCTTAATGTTGCGTTCTCTGCTTCGCTAACCACAGCCTGCGAACCGTAGCTGTAGGAAAGGTGCAGGAAATTACAGGGGAAAGATTTTTTGGGGACGGGCGCTTGGGCGCACTCATCTCTCGGGCCGCCGGGACGTCCCCCTGGCCCACCTCCCTGCCCTGTAAATCAGAGCACTTAGCACGCCTCGCCGTCATTTGAATAGTTTCCGACCGAGGCGCGTGCCCTCTTTCGGGGAGGAAGGCCCCACATCTTCTCAGGAAAGGGAAACCGAGTCAGCGGCAGGCGAGCGACGAAAAGTCGAAGGCGGACTGCGAGCGGCGAGAGAAGCTTCCAGAAATCAGAAACACGAGCAGCTTTTCGTTCGTTTTAAACCCGGCGAACCCGCTTTTTCTCGCACGTCTTTCAGACTTTCAGTTTGACGGTCGCTAAAATACACAGAAAGCGACCCAGAAATCCGTAACGCTCGCCTCAACCCAGTGTGCGGCGTAAAACAGTGTCTTGTATTTGGCCTCATTTTGGTCAAAACAATGTTGAGAAAAAACCGTTTTACCTTGTGTGGTTATTGTCTGCCCGCAATTGCCATTACCTGATGGAAGCTCTCCAGTCTCAATATGGTGGGCATTGTGCTTTTGTGAATGAATACACTTCTGTTTAATTAGCCTTTTCCCCTCGTATGCCTGTGCATGTCTATGTATGAACTGTGCCCCCCTGTATCTACATGTATGTTGCTTGGATACGGACTTTCACCAGACTTTCTTTTTAAGCATTTTTACCCATATTTACACACTTGCCTTTTTTATTCATACCCATCACTAGACCTCCTCTGTCGTTTAGGGAGAGCTCTGAACTGTCACGCACACTCCGCTCTGAAGGATGTGATTTCACTTCCTGTTTCTGCTCGCCCTGCGGCCCTTCCCTTGTAGCTGCAGAATGGGGGTGCTGGTTTGGGGGAAGGGGGGGGGGGGGGGGGGGGGGGGGAGTGCTGGGGTGCTGGTTTGGGGGTCACCCTGAGCACAGCTGCGGGCTCTGTGGAGAGCCGCCACAGTTCTGGCGCAGTTTCGATGGGGCGGCCGACCTGGATCGGAAGCGACGCAGGTAGCGCCAGCCACGCCCGGTTACGCTCCAGCGATGATGTCATCGGGTCGTTCCATCGCGCCCGGGGGCGGCAGCGGCTGGCCGGCCCGAAGCCTCGCCGGTCCGATGAGGGCACAACACGGGCCCCTAAACGGTGGGGGGGGGGGGGGGGGAGGGTGTGTACACTCGTAAATCAACCCCCCAAGTGCGCCAACTCGTTGTTGTAGCAACAAGCAGGGATACCTGCGCAGACGCTCTGCCTCGTCAGTGACTGGCGCCGGGAGCCGGACCGCCCGCCCCGGCGGTGGCGGTGGGGCCGATGCCGCCGAGCAGGTGGCCCGCGGTCGCGTCACAGCGGTAACGGTGCGGTTCGAGCGGCGTGGGACGGGCGTCTCGTGTCCCACCACGTGCATCCACCGCAACGCACCTGCCCAAAAAGCCCACGAGGAGAATTTCCTCCGGGCTCTGGTAGTAGTTACTCCCATGTGACCCCCACCTGTGCACCCCCCCCCCTCCCTCCCTCCCCCACCCCCCCTCCTTATCTGCAGCTGGACGGTCACGCAGCGCGGCGTTCACTAACTCACTCTCGCTTGTCACTTTTACCGTCGGGCGGGGAGCGTGCTTCTCATTTTTGTTCGGGTTTCATCACTCGCGTCGGGTTCCGGGCCTCGGAGGCAGAATGCGCGGATGCCGTTTCTTCTCGCCGGTGGCTTTTCGAAGCCCTGAGTGTTTGTGTTCAGATGTGCCTGACTTTTTAAGGCACTTCCTGGTGTGACTTTCTGCTCGCTGTTTACCGACGACAAAATCAGACGCCAGCCCGCTTTCAGAAAGTTTCTGTCGGTCTCCTGACAGCAGAAAGTGTAATAAAGCATTAAAATGTAATCAAACATCAATAAATGTAGTTATAATATGGTTATAGTTATACAACAGCTTTATTACATATATTATAATGATGTATATGTGCAATATAATATATACTATAGTTTATATAGCATATATTGCACATATACATCATTATAATATATGTAATAAATGTAGTTATAATATGGTTATAGTTATACAATAGCTTTATTACATATATTATAATGATGTATATGTGCAATATAATATATACTATAGTTTATATAGCATATATTATATTTCACATATACATCATTATAATATATTTAATAAAGCTATTGTATAACTATAACCATATTATAACTACATTTATTACATATATTATAATGATGTATATGTGCAATATAATATATACTATAGTTTATATAGCATATATTGCATATATTATAAATATATCAGCTGTTGGAGCTATGTATGTTGAAGGACCCTATAAAATGAATCTGTACACTTGTATATAAGTGTGTTGATAATGGATGTTTTGAAATAAATGCTTTCTAGTTTGAAATAGATAAAATATGAATTTCTTGTTTTGGATTTATAACTTTCTGAATATTGACCTAAAATATAGTGCCATACTGTATGTTTAAATTAACTTAGAGGTGATCAGTTTGATCTGCGAATGTGAAATGAACAATTATAAATCACCGCATCTAAAATATTAATAGTAATAATAATAATTAATGAAATAAATCACTGCACGCTTCTGCTTTTACTCCTCACACAGGAAGGAAAGGGCTTTGATTCTAGACCAGCCTGAGAACATGATGTACTCATGAACCAGGCACGGAATATTTGTACGCACGATGCCCCTGTGACATCAGCACCGTCGTCTGCGGCGACGGAATGTAGAAGCTGTGAAGGGTGCTAATAACTGTGCCAAACAGGACGGAATGTAGAAGCTGTGAAGGGTGGTAATAAACTGTGCCAAACAGGACGGAATGTAGAAGCTGTGAAGGGTGGTAATAAACTGTGCCAAACAGGGTGGAATGTAGAAGCTGTGAAGGGTGGCAATAGACTGTGCCAAACAGGACGGAATGTAGAAGCTGTGAAGGGTGGTAACAGACTGTGTCAAACAGGACGGAATGTAGAAGCTGTGAAGGGTACTAATGATACACCCAGCTAATAAACACTCAGCTGTCGAGTCCCTTCTGCAGCCTAGCTAATGCAGATTTCTTTGGCAAAATGTTTGACTGCAATGGCTAAAACAGGTAGACTCGGTGGTGGAACTACGTAATGCTAGAATGCACTAGATAACGCAGTGATTGGTGTGCTAATGCCAGTAAGCTAAAGGGTAAACATTTGCCCTTTGACTTAAAGCACTATTTTGAGGGTAGCTGAAATTTAGGATGTGGCAGTTCTCTCTTTTTTTGTGTGTATTTTGAGTTTGTGTGTCCGTGTAAAGATTTTGTAAGGCAGGATGTGATCAATTCCACTTGTGCAATTTGCTTCCAGTTCTGCTAATCCTAAATCTGACCCGTCTCAGTGCGCTGAGAATGCCGGTTAACCAGCTGGCAGGACGCAGCTGATCTTGATTAGCACTGCGGCGATAATGGCGATGAGAGTACGTGATAAGAGCGTGTTGCAGAAGTGTTTTCTGAGGCCTTCCCAAAAACAAACAGCCGACAACGCGCCAACAGCTCTCGCTCGCCCACCCATCGTCAAAAACGCAGCGAAGACTGGATCTTCGCGTTATTGAGACTGGTTCCGCGGGACGCAGTCCTACGCTCAGCCAGCTGAGAAGCAGGAAACCCCGACGACGAGCCCCACCCACGACGAGCCCCACCCACGGCGCGTCCTTCGACTTCGATCTGAGCTCGGGCTCGTCGGGGGGAAGCTGGCGCTGACACGAGCGGCGCCTTCCGGCGACAGAGAGGAGGTGGCCGTTGTTTCCGTGTGCGTTTAGAGCGCCGGTTTCAGGTTAATTAATTGCGAAGAAGAGGCCTGTCTGTGATTTCCACGTTAAAACACTTTTCAGCGTTCGCATCGAGGCGCTGCTTTGTGGTCGGTGGCTGACATTATCGGGCTGAACGATCGGTAGCTCTTGACTCTTCTCAGGAAGACGACGTACGAAAAAGCAGAGAGTGCAGACGTTGCGCGACATGAGAACTTTTCATCGCGCGATCCCAACGAAACGTTCACTGAAGTTTTAAAGCCGCTTGTCGTGACTCAGTTTTCCGCTTCCCCCTCGGTGTGGAATCCTGTGACCGTTCGCCTGCGTTCAAGGTGACCACAGCCGCAACCCTAGTGCTCCCCACCCCCCCCCTCCCAAAAAAACAGGACTCACAGGATGCGTCTCATTAAAAGGGCACAGTGGCAGTGTATGGCAGATGGGCAGATTTACCGGACTGTGTCCCATTAGAATCTTTTTTTTTGTTTTGTTTTGTTTTAGATGACGCCTGAATTCTGTACCTATAGTAATAAAGAAAAACAGCGCTGATTTTCGGGCGTCTGTTCTGTCATTGATCGAGCGATGTGAAGCCGAGCGACAGAACTTTCACTTTCGCCCGTGTGGTTCGGTGTTTGCATGTGTGCGGTGCGCTCCCTGCTGCTCGTTGAGGAAGTCTCGTCGCCATGGCGACGGCGGAGCAGCGGGACACCTGCGGTGCTGGGAGGGTGCAGCGCAGGTTAGCCCCGTGTGAGGGCTTTGATCTTTTTTCGGGGAGGTGCAAGGGGCCCCTGTCATCCCAGCGCTGCTCTGGCTTAGCCCTGCCAGGAGCAGGCTATCCCCCACAGGACTGGCACAGAACAACAGCTTCAGCACAACGAGGAAGCAGAGCGCTCACTGTGTGTGTCTGTGTGCGTGTGTGTGAGTGGGTGTGTGTGTGTGTGTGTGTGTGTGTGTTTGTGTGTGTACGTGTGCGTGTGTGTGCATGTTTGTGTGAGTGCGTGTTTGTGTGTGGGTGTGTGTGTGAGAAAGAGTGTGTGTGTGTGTGAGTGTGGGTGCGCAAGCGAGTGTGCGTGTGTATGAGTGTGTGCTCGCGCACACATGTGAGTGTGCGTGTGTGTGTGTCTGCATGTGTGTGCGTAAGTGTGTGTGTGTGTGTGTGTCTGTTGTGCACTTGAGAGACCTGCCTGCAGCACATTGCAGCACACAGGTTATGCATTTCAGTGAACGCACGACCGTCTCCTCAAAATGGAGCCTCGTGGGACCAAACTGATGCCGCTGTGTTGTGGTTGGTTTTGATCGCATGGCTGATTTATACCATGTCTGATCATCAGCGATGTCTCACCATCCTTTAGACTTCACAGTCAGTACTTTCAGATGCAACTCAGCTATTAATTCACAGTGGTGGACTGGAAATGTGCTACCCGTTATTTAACTTCCTGGTTAAAAGTCTGCTGATAAGACCGGTACACCACTCTGCCTGTGTTCATTTCAGTATTCTTGTGTTGGTTGATGTTGTTCCATCAAGTGAATCTTTTTCCCAGTATTCCAAGTGTGGTGCTCATTTGCAAAGCCAGCACTGGGGGACAATTAATTTCATTTATCCGTGATTTATAGGGCATATGTGTCAGCTGAATCTGGTGAAGTGACGTCTATTTCATATTTCTAACACCTTATGTATACTGAACATGCACTATAAATGTAAATATATAAAACAGCTTTAAGTACTATTGAAGGAAGTATTCATGTAGTCACTTCCTGTAAAAGCCTCTTATTAATGTAAACCTCCATTCACAGTATGGTTCAGAACAACGACTTCACTTTTGCATTCGTCTTGCTTTGCTTTAACATTTTCTCTAAATACTAAACTGGACTGCCCTATATGAAGTAGCCCTCTGGAAACCCATGGACCAAACTCACACCTTTGCGATGTTTAAACCATTGAAGGTTTTATTTTCTTCACAGGTGGAAGTTTCTGGAAGAAGGCCCAGATGCAGAGGCACCTCTTGGCCTCCGTCCATCCATACCGCCATTTTGACAGCGCTTGGCCAGTTAACGTCTGGAACCGCCATTTCTCCTGAACAGAAGGGGGCGGAGCTTGCCGCAGTGCGTCTTTACGACAGCGGCGTCCGTCCCGCTCTGCACCCCCAGCGCCTATCCCAGCATGCTTTAGGCGAGAGGCAGGAATACACTCTGGACCGGTTGCAAATCCATCTTAGGTCACGCCCGCCATTCACTCACACACTCATACCTATGGGCAGTTTAGACTCTCCAGTTAGCCTAACGCCTCTTTGGGCTGTGTGAGGAAACCGGAGTACCCGGAGGAAACCCACGCGGAGACAGGGAGGGGTTTGAACCCGGGACCCTCCTTGCTGTGAGGCGACAGTGTGTCCGTGTGTCACCCGTGTGTCGAAAGTGAAGAACGGAGTGTGCGAATAAAACTGTTCACGTGAACAAAGTCCCATTTTGCCTGAGTTTTGTTTTGAAGCCTTACAGGCAGTAAGGAAAAATGGCTCTCGTGTGAGAGGGTTATTTAAGTCCTGGTCACAGTTTGGTCAGTGAGGGGGACCAGCACACCCACACGCACACACACACACACACACACACACACACACACACACACACACACACACACACACACACACACACACACACACACACATACGCACACACACACACACACACACACACACACGCACACACACACACACACACACACACACACGCACACACACACACACACACACACACACACACACACACACACACACACACACACACACACACACACACACACACACACACACACACTCATACAGCACAGACACGTGCACATACAGAGAGAGCTGAGGTGAACATTCTGTCCAGGTATGCAGGTGCACAGATATTGTGCTATATTTGCATATCATTTGCATGCTATAAAAGCAAATGCTAGGGAGATTACTGTCCTCTCCTCCCTGGTTTCTTTAAGGATGTGAGTCAGGAGTGACACACAGCCACAGCTCTTCCCCAAAATATTCTTTGTTCCCCCAAACATGTGTAATGCGTGGTTGTGTGGTGAGGTTCCCTGTCATGGTGGTCAGTGGGCTTGTTTGTGTGTACCACCCACAGGAATCCTCTGACATTTCTCTGCCTGAAAACATTTGTATTTCTTTGTTCTCTTAAAAAAACGGTTGGCCAGGCACACTAAAATGCATTCTGAACATCTGAACCGGTTGAATATAAAGCGACTGATGCAGTCACAGGTAATCACAACAAAACAAGGATTTTGCAGTTCTACTGCGAAACGGCCTTTGCTTTGCATAACGAATTCATCGTTCAAAACGTGGTGCGCCAAAATGTTGCGTAAGTGCTGAAAAAAAGGATGACTCGTTTAAAAGTGTTACGCAATGGGTGAGCACACTGTACGTTCTTTGTGGTCACATCAAATAGTTCCATAAAACTCGCTGAAGAGGGAAAAACCGCAGAAAATGTGCTCTTCCAAAAGAACTAAAATTTTGACCGCCTTGGTGCTGGGTGCTCTCTCTCTCTCTCTCTCTCTCTCGCTCTCTCTCTCCCTCACTCCCTTTCTCGCTCTCTCTCTCAATTCAATTCAATTCAATAAGCTTTATTGGCATGGTAAGGGTACACTTACATTGCCAAAGCATTCACTCACATGACAAACATAACAGACAGGCAATAACAATTTAACTACAATAAACAGAAAAAATATAAAATCCAGACAATCCACAGAAATAAAATTCTACATCTAGAACATAACGCATACAATATGTCAATGAACTATAATAATTTTACTTTTCTGGTGTCATTGTTACTCCCTGTCCCTCAGTTTGTGGCAAGTGGCAATGTATTGTGCTGCCAAATCTACACATTCCCTTCTTTCTCCCAAAAGGAATGGCAGCTTCTCTGTCTCTGAGTGCATCTCAAATTGTGGGCAGATTTTTTTCATTTTGAGGAAGAACAGTGACCTTGTCTCTCTGTATTTCTCACATTTTGTGAGGAAATGAAGCTCTGTCTCTACCTCTTCTCTCTCTCTCTCTCTTTACTGCCTTGTCTTCACGTATTTCTTCTCAAAGCTACGCACACCAGGAAAGTGAAGCGAGGCCTAATCTTCATACCCTACATACGATATTAACTACATGCATAGCTGAGAATGGATTGCCTTTAGAAACACACGTTTTTTTTTTTTTTTTCACACTGCTGCAGATATTTGGCTGCTCTCCCTCCCCCTCTCTGTTTGCCGCTGTGTGCAGGTTCTCCAGCTCCCTGGACCTCGCTGTTCCTCTCGCTCGCTCGGGCGCGGTGCCTCTGGCTCTGTAGGCAGCCTCACCCTGGCCTGGCCCGGCCTGGCCCGTGTTCAGGGAGTTCAGCTGGGCTCCAGTAGCCAGAGGACATCCCCAAGTCTCCAGCCAGAGCCTGCCTAACCCAGCCCTCCCTTCCTTCAACCCAGCGCTACGGGCCACGGGCTCCTGGCAGCCCTCCACACAGAGCACAGCGCCTGTCTGTTTCGTTCTCTGCACGGGATTCTGGGGGTTGTTTTTTTTCAGTTTATTTATTTATTTTTTGCCGTTTTCAACAGCTTCTATTGTTCGTTTTCCTCTTCTTCTTCTTCTTCTTCTTCTTCTTCTCTCCGGGAGCATTTTGACAAAGAATTTATATAAAAAGTTATATTTAGACTCCTGGCTGCCAGTTTGTAAATCGCCCTGGTCCCACGTTCGCCTCAGCGGTTGTCATTCTGCGTGTCTGGAGCTTGGGGGGGGTGGGGTGGGGGGGTGAGGCGGATTGGCGGGCGGTTGGGGGGGGGTTGGTGTTGTAACCCGAGCCCCCTGACGGGTTTTTTGTTTTGTTTCGTTTTCCGGTCCGTCTGAAGCTGTCACCGCGCCGTGCGCCGCCGGGTCTCCTGGGAACGCTCACGCAGCGCGCGCGTTCGGCTCAGAGCTCCGCTTTAGCGTCGCGTCTGGAAACGCGCCCCCCAAACCCCCCCCCCCCCCCCCCCTTTCCCAGCGTTATCCTGTGATGAACGCAGAAAGGCTCGGGGGGTGAGAAACAAAAAAAAAAACAAAAAAATAAATAAACACAAACACAAACTCTGGCGGTCTCTCTCTCTCTCTCTTTCTCTCTGACGAGACAAGGTAGAGCGACGCGGCGGCGGAACGGAGGGGGGGGGGGGGGGGGGCGAACAGGTCCGCTAAGTAAGCAGCGACGCGGGGAGCGTCTGCGGGGCGCGTCTGCGAGCGCGTCTGGCGGGAGGAGGGCAGGGATTTTAAGGAGGGTGGCAGTGTCATGGGCCCCGCCGGCGTGGGTCTGGCGTTTCCTTTTCCGCGCGGGGCCGGGCGCACGCGAAACCGCGGGGGGCCTACGCGGACCAAAGGCTGTCGCGGAAGGCAGAGGATAAATAAAATGGCTTCTCTCTCTCTCTCTCTCTCTCTCTCTCCCTCTCTCTCTCTCTCTGTGTTGTTCTTTCCATTTATCTCTGACCCCGGCGGCCTGAGCTGCATCCTGTCTAGCCGTTTATCGGCTGGGTCAGCTCTGAACGAGCGCGAGCTTCGGTTGGGGGGGGGGGGGGGGGGGGGGGTGCTGAGCTTCGCACCCTGAGCAGCGTTGAGCCCGCTGTGCTGTTATTCGAGTGACACAAGCTGAGGAGTCTGGTCCTGCACGGGGACTTCCCTGAGTGGGCCTTACAGAATACGCCGTGTTTATTAACAGTCAAAAACAAAAACAAGAAAAAGGCCTGAAACGCCCCGTGACCACCCAGCCCCCGTTTCCAAGGTAGCCAGCTGTTCTCCGTACCCCTACACATGACTCACATGCAAATCAGTCATCAGGCCATCTAGGGCGAGGATGCAGCGTTTCTTTTTTTTTCCTTTTTTTGTTTTCAAAGAAACAACGTGACTACCGGCTGCGGCTGACGTTGTACCACACCAGCGCAAAATAAACAGCAACTGTCCGCGTTTTGGCTAACCGTTGAGCTGTTCCCTTAGCGGTTGTTTAATCGGTAGGATGCGGTTTTCGCGGTTAACGTTTGCCACAGACTTTCTGCTGGGTCCACCAGGCCAACCAGCTGCTGTTTGGGTCTTCAGCGGCCTCAAAGATCAGCAAAGGTCTGTGCGGCACGTGGGATGGGACAGGCCTGAAAGAGGGGTGGGAAGGGGGGTGGCAGGGTGGGTTCAGTTACGATTTGTTACATAAACACTTTCCCAGAAACATGCGGGGGAAAAACCCACGATGTTTTGCATAAACAAGTGTGAGTTTAGAGTTTTTTTGAAGAACACCTTGATCAAAACGTGGAAATGCAGATGCTATGCCTGGGTGAACTGGTACAAAAAACATTGTGCTGTTCTCTTGCTGTTTGGAACATTCGCTGCAATGGACACTGACGTGGGTCATCTTGACATCGGTTACCAGGGGCCTTTATGATTACGTTTTCATGGTACTCACAAAAAAAAAACCGCGCAATAAAGAATTAAATAATTATGACCGTTGCCGGTAAAAAGGGGTGTTTGAAAAAACAAAAACAAAC
The DNA here is from genome assembly GCA_025169545.1 of Anguilla japonica. Lineage (NCBI taxonomy): Eukaryota > Metazoa > Chordata > Actinopteri > Anguilliformes > Anguillidae > Anguilla > Anguilla japonica. Next base: position 10,348,499 of record CM045890.1, on the reverse strand, counting down.
GATAACAGTAATGAGTAGCAAAGCAATTCATGGGTGTGTGTTTCCGGTATTAACAAAGGTGGTCGGAAGCTGTTCATTGTTACGGCAGAAAAACACAACGTCCGTTGTTTAGGAGGAGTGAAAGCAGCTGATGCGCGTGATTAATAATGCTTCCAGCAAAGGTTTAGGCCGTTTTTCTTCAGTTCCAGGAAAGAGGTTGTTGTTGAAACCACAGCCTCGTATCTGACCTTAGGAGAGGCACTGCGTGGTTCGAGATTAACGCTGCAGCGTGCCGTCAAGTCAAGGATGCCCCTGGTGTTATCGAAAACGGGCAAATCTCCATGCCAACCAGGTTGGGGTCAGTGCCATTTTCCATTCAGTCAGTTCCTTAAAATGAATTGAAATTCAATTAATGAACAGAAATATCTCCGTAGATTAAATTTATGAATTTGCTTTCGGCGCTTGGACGGACTTACCGAGCGGTGTTAATTGCTCCCGATAAGGGCCGTTCGCTTGATACGTGTTTATTAATACCTGCTTAATAAATATCCATCGAGGTTTGTGTTGAAATTCTTCATTTGTTTACGTCAAGCTCCAATTAAATGTGCGTGCTGAATGGTAAGTGTGAAAATTGACTGCCACTGCTTTGAAAAGCAGTCCCCTGCATCCTTCATGTGAGTCTGTATAAGCCAATCAATTTAAAGAGAACGAATTAAAATATCAGCGCTCTATGTTTTCAAATTAAGTTTCAGTTTACACGGGGCAAATCTTTCATGAATCTCCACTTTTTTTTCCTTTTTTTGTTTGAATAAGTAAATCATGCCACAATGAATAACCGGACCGCGGTCAAAGTGGTTTTCTGATCACTATTATTTGAAAGTGATTTTCACAAGTTTACGCAGGTCTTGTGAGGGGCAGTTTTGGAAAGGGGGGGGGGGGGGGTTGCAAGGTAGCCAGAGGGAATGCTGGTTACGTAGTTTGGTAAGAGACTGTTTCAATTCAATTCACGAGGAATTTTATGTCTGGATGCCGGTGCTAAGCAAGACAACAATGATGTCACATTACCAGAACTTTGGTGATGTGATTACCAGAACATTTCTCTCTTCAGTTACCTTGCCACTTTCGTTCATCCTGTCTGAGTTTGTCAACAGAATGGAGGTTATAAGGGTAGTGTTGTTGTTGTTGTTGTTCTTGGTCCTGAGGGAGGGGAAAGTCTCTGTATTTTTTGGGTCAGGGTTTTTCTCTGAATGACTGGAGGCAGTTAAGGAGTGGGCACGCCATTGTTCATCGGATGGGAGGGGGTAACAGAATGACTAATGCGACGAATGCCTTTTTTAACTTTTTGCTTTCTCTCTCTCTCTCTCTCTCTCTCTCTCGCTGCTTGTTACCGACGCTGTTTTCTCGTTCCGGAGTTCACGCCGACAGCAGCGCGGCGAGCCCGACGTCCTCGCGCCACGCTTTGGGCGCGCGTGCCACCCAGCGTCGGGCCGAGGCGCTTTCGGATTCCGCCCGCGAGCGCGGTGGCCATTTTTTAAAACGCGCCTGTGATGGCATCTGGGGCCTCTCAGAGTGGGGGGGGGGGGGGGGGAAGGGGGAGGGGGGGGGGGGGGGGGGGGGGTGCCTGTCACTTCACCATCGCCATTCCCATCTTCGTCCCTCAGGCCAGAGCCATCGCACCAGAGCTGTCAGCTATCCCACCCCCCCCCCCCCCCCCAACTTCTCTTTTCGTTTGAGCTCGTGGCGTTCTGCGAGCGGGGTGTGTGCGTCCCCCGCCCGTTCCCCCCTCGCTCTGACGCTTCCCGCCCGTCTGACGGGCGAGGCTTCCTGTCGGTTTGTCGGTCCCACGGATTCGCCGTTCGCCGGTGCGCGCGGGGTCACCGTAGCCTAGCTACGCGGCGCCCCCGGCAACACGAGCGCCCCCGACGCCCGCCGAGCTCAGCGATCCTGCGCTTTCCCGTTCAATCCGATTTTCGAAAAGCGGAGGAAGGGACGGCTTTGGTATCTATTTATTTATTTATTTTTAAAGATTCAGACCGAGGGAATTGTCTTGGAGCCTCTATTCCGTGCGCACACAGCAACAACTGCTTTCCTTCTGAACGCCGTTTTTTTTTTTTTTTTTAGCGGAGATAACCTGTAGATGAGGAAGAGGAGGGAGCGTGGGCCGCCGCTCGTAAGGTCGTCCCTGGCGTTTACCTGTCGACAGGCGTTTCGCTGTAATAGGCTGTCCTCCTCTTAGCCCCCGGCTGCCTGTTTCAGGTCGCCCCCCTACCCCCCACCCACCCCCCCCCAACCTCACATGTGCGATGGAAAGAGACAAAGGCGGGAACTGTCAAAACAAGGGGGGGACAGAAAAAAAGAGTTTGTTCTCAAAACAGACGCAGAAACATTTTCATATCAAAGGCCTGACGAGGTCCCGGGGGCAGGGACGATGTTGTCTTTCGCGACTGCGTGAGGTAAAAGCCTCCCGGAACGACAAAAAACCGAGCGCCGCGTGCGTTTTGGGCAAGGGGCGGAACAAGCCGCCTTTTACCTCTTTCTCAAGGTCACTTTGCGCATTTTAATCTCGCTTTTTTATTATTTTTTTGGTTTGTTTTGCATTTCTCTGCATGTTTTACATTCATCACGACAAACAACATTCCTGCAATTCCTTGAGAGACCGCACATCGCAGCGTTAAACAAGAGTTTAAAATACCGATGGTTCCTGTTATATCTAAAAATTAAATACAAATTTATCTATGTTGTTTATTTCGCTTGTGCCATTCAGTGACCTCATATAGTACTTTTGCTCCTGAAAATTACGTATGTTTGTTGTGAGTTCTGGCATAGAGACACAGACTTTTGAAATGTTTTTCTTTGAATAGGAATGTGAACATTTGATAACTGTTACCCAAGAATAATGCAAAATAATCAAAGTTTGGACGAGGCTTTTGTCTGAATATTCTCTCTCATTAGTCAAGATGCTGGTCTTGTTTTTATTGTAATCGTGAGCTGAACTAGATTTCACTACTGTTATATCACAGCATTATTTTTGTAATGAGTGTATTGGCATCGGCTGGTTATGCTCATGGTCCTGAATACACTCGGTATCGCATTTAAATTTTTCTAACAGCAGTGCAAGCTTGGCACGCACACACTTTGCGACAATGTGAGCCATTGCTAAACTGGTGCAACAAACCATAAGCACCACTCTCAAACTGTCCCTACTTTTGAAAGAGCAATCACTGTAAGAAAGAACGTAAGGAGGTCTCTTGCCCTCGGTTTTAAAAAGCAACTCCGGACAATCAGACAAGCAAACCTTGTCCTTGCTATTTTCATGCTTAATGGATGTTGTTTTATTGAAATACCATGAGATCAATTAAGTGTCCATATATTTGTTGTTTGGCAAATGTGTTGTTTGAAGTTAACCAATTAAGGAAGTTCCATGAAATTATTGTGCTTGTCAACACCTCACTTGTCTGAACAGAGGAAATTTTCTGTTACATCATCTCGCCTCCATCTTAAAAGATGCTATAAAACGATTTACACACTTCACCATTTGGCCTCGCTATCGTCATCCCTCCCCTGCACTGGAAAAACAGTCTTAAGTGTTTTAGTCGTAATGAGACTTAAATTTTTTTTTTTTTTTTTTGTCTCAAGTATCAAATACTAGCTTGTTTCAAGTTTTTTCTCGTCACGTGAAATTGTCTTACCCCCCCCATTTTCTTGGGCCTCACTCGCCCTCATTGGCTCTCTGTCCTCCAATCTGGATGCTTTCTCTCCCTCCATCCGTCCGCTTGCCTGATGCGCCACCCAGCAGCTCTTTCACTCAGACCTGGCTGGACTCTTTCCATTGCCCAGTCACTTTTTGTCCCGAATTGAATTGCACACATCACCATTTAGGCTTAGACGGATGGAAAACAGCACATTTTGGGAAAGTCCCAGACCAGCAGGAAGAGAGTAAGGTCATCCAGGAAATGGAGATTTATTTATTTGTCTGTTTTCAGTTGCACGTCAGACCTAACGCAGCTGACACAAGAGATATTTTTATGCGGAAGCGTCGACAGTTTTGGGGATATATAAAAACATTTGTGTTTAACAGTGAGGGGAGAAGGAAGGTCTGTGAGCTCGGTGCAAAAAGCACACACTATGCAGCCCTGGAGCGCTTACTGTCCTGGGCACCCCACAGAGAGGGAAATGTACATGGCAAAGTACGACCTGCACGGAGGCCCTATTGAAGTGTTGCAGTGGGGAATTTTGCTCACTGCAGTTACCACAAATACTTTCAACCTAACACAACCGATTCTTGTTTTTCTGTTTCTCGTCTAGAGATGGGAGCTGTTTTTAATCGCATTCTTTTTTGTCATAGGTTAAAACCTTTCTTTTTGCTTTCCTTCAGAGCATGCTTTGCTGTTTGTTGTGTGTATTTTTTTGACGAAACTTTCCATTTTTTGAGACCCTTTGTGCTTTTGTTGATACATTCAGCTGAATGATCATATAAAGACCGATGCACTCAAATCAGAGATGACATTTTTTACAATCCACAATTGTGTTTGTAATAGCATAACCGCATATGCCTGGCACATTGAGCCCTTTGCGGGTATCAATGTTTTGGTTGTTATATATATGGGCAGTTTAGCTTATTTGTTATTTGTGTCGTTTAACATGGTTGTCTACTATGTTTTTTGGTTGCTGAATACATGGGTACTTTCGCTTATTTGTGTCATTTAACATGGTGGGCCGCTATGCCTGTAAGCATGGCACTTTTCTGGGATTTGAACGCGTGTGTTCAGGATGCACATGCTCAAACCGGCACGCGACAGACCAGACGCCCCCCCCACGGGACTGCGCGTGCGAACGCTCCGATCCGCCAAACCGCCAAACCGCCCCCCCCCCCCCCCCCCCCCCCCCCCCCCAAAAAACACTTTCCCTGCGCCTTTCGTTGGTGTCTCGTTTAGCAATTCCGAGTTCCCGATCAGAAGACGGAACACTTCCCGCTCGAGACGCAACATCTGCGCCGTCGTCACGAAAGGGCCTGTTGAGTAAGGTTTTTAGAAAAAGAGAGAGACACAGAGAGAGAGAGAGAGAGAGAGAGAGAGAGAGAGAGAGAGAGAGAGAGAGAGAGAGAGAGAGAGAGAGAGAGAGAGAGAGAGAGAGAGAGAGACACAGAGAGAGAGAGAGAGAGAGAGGGAAAAAAAAAACCGGGAAACTGGATCGACTTGCGCAACGTTCTCACGTTCCCATGTTTTTTTTCCCGCGGAGCGACGGAGGGGGGGGGGGGGGGGGGGGGGGGGGGGCGGGACAAGCCGTCAGCCAGGGCCGAGCCGCGCTCCGCGTCGCCCGACCCGTTTCGCCCGATTCGCCGTCGCCGGTGGAACTGGTAGGACTGAACGCGGAGAGAGCGCCCTACCGCACGCACGCACGCACGCACGCACACACACACACGCACACACACACACACACACACACACACACGCGCACACACACACACACACACGCACACACACAGAGGAGTGGGAACAAACAAAAAAAAGAGGCTCTGAACAAACAAGCTGTCCTGGGTAAACTAGTTGTGTCATGTGAACTTTATGCCAAGTTTTTTTTTTTTTTTTTTTTTTTCCGCAACGGTTTCTCCCTCCCATAATGCAATGTCAACACAAATGTTCCTCTGGCACAATTTACAGAACAATGACATCATCAATGTCAACCGCTGCATCTGCTGAGGGGCAGCCAACCATTTTTATTTATTAAGAGTTAATTTGATATGGACATACACTGGCAAAGATACACTGCATAACATAATCTGATACATTGTACCGTAACATTGACAGTTTACGTTAATTTCCAGTAGTTATCCTTCTGAAGCTGCACACACTCTTTCTGTGTTTACTCGTCCAAACCTTTTCTATTATTGTAAAGGAGGTGCTCAGTGCAAACACACGTGTGCGTACGCTCTGACAACACTGCACTGACAACACTGCACTTAGCGCCAAATAAACACAGAGGGTGTGGGGTGCGGAGGGACTTTGTGAACACGAGCCCGCTACGCAGGTCGGACTCCCCCCGTTTTTGTTCCGAGGGGGAGACGGAAGTGAACTTCGCGCCGCCGCGGGGTCCCGAGCTCCGGCGCCTCCTGTCAGCCTTTCGCGGTAAGGGTCAGAGGTCGAGGAAGAGACTCCGCTGGCGACAGCTGTCCGTGAAATTCGAGGAGGGTTTTACGGCCGGGTTTTGGGCCACTTTTCCCACGAGCGGGGCCCGGTCCTGCCTTCGGAATGCAGCTGCCGGAGGACCGGCGAAGGCCCAGCTCCGTTTAAGATTCAAAGTACAGTCAGGGGAATTTGGGAACCGACTCTGTTCCAGCCTGGCTTGCTGGATAGGGAGCTGTAATGGTACCCAGGGCTTCGCAAATTTTACACCTGAACAAGGCCCTGCTTTAAAAAAAAAAAAAGGTATTTCGCTACAGCTGCTGCAGTGGGTCTGGGTGAATGATGGCCACAGGTAATGTTTTCAGCAATAACATGCGATGTTATGTGCTGTGCACGCCCGGCTGAGCACGCCAAACTGCGCAAAGCCTTCTCCCCCCCCCCCCCCCCTTTCCTACCATCAATGAATGTTTTTGACCTTGAGTTCTTGGCATCTGCTGTCGAAACACAGAAAAGGGAGGTGTTTCACGTGCTGGAAACAGATTAACGCGCCATTCCTTCACAAAAAACCTTTCCTCTGTGCCTTCCATTTGCGTCTGTTCAACTTCATGGGAAGAGTTTTCCAGTATTTTTATTTTTTTTTGTCTGATTGTGTTTTTTAAAAATATAATTCCCTCCAGGAAAAGCACGTAGTGACCATCCAAATGTATGATGCAGTACACAATGTATGTTTGATTGATTTGTGTGTGGGGCAGTGACGAAAAAATAGCACTGGAAAGACTGTCATTCGGGGTGCATTTGGGGTGTCCCTCTCTCTTTCCGGGCTGGGCGACGTGCAGAATTGAACCGGGTTAAGATCCCTGGCCTCCTTCCCCCCTGAGCCTTCTGGGGAACGAGTGACCGAGATTCCTCGGCTGTCTGACCACGTCGTTTCTCCGTGAACCTCAGTCAGGCCGCACGTTTTATTCGCACTACGAGGAAGCAAAGCGTTGGGAACGGGAGCAGGCCCAGGTGTGGTGCATGTGCCGGGGGGGGGGGGGGGGGGGGGGGTGGGGTGGGGGGGTCAAAGTAGCACAGCCGCTATCTGCTCTTGCGACACCACGGGACATATGTGTTCTCTGCACATGCGAGTGCTCTCAGTTCAACGATAGAGCAATCTCTCCAAGGTGTCCTTGGGCTGAACGGGTGTGTCCTGAACCATGGAAAGTGTTTGGCTGTGTGTGTGTGTGTGTGTGTGTGTGTGTGTGCCCTTATCAATCAACCTTGAAATGTATCTACTTCTTGTTTGCTCTGTCCAACCATAAGCCTTACCAGGGTTTTAGTAAAACCTCATCGAAAGGGAAGGTTAAGGAGTTTCCAGAATGACTCACGGCGCACTTGATATGACTCCTGTTCTACTCAAATGTTCTGACTTATGATCTGAAATAAAAATAAGCGGGGGACATTTCACTTCGTATTAGCAGCAGCAAGGAGATTTGGTCCCAGACAACAAAGCAGCAATTATTATGTATGTATGAATGTAATTACGAATGTCATTCAAAATAACCAGGGCAACAGTGCACCCACTCCTACACGCACACGTACACACATATGCACACACACACACAGATACACAGAGACGCACACACACCCACGTGCACACACCTACACACACACACACACAGATGCACACTCACACGGACACACACATGCACGGATACACACACAAAGCATTTTATCGTTTGAACAAAATCCCTGGAATGTGTGTGCATCTGATGGCCGATCCATTTTTAATTTCGTGGAGTGACATTTTAACATAATTGTCTTTAAGAGCACCTCTAGGCTGTCTTAGTTCCTGTTCTCAATGCTTCCGCTGAGGGGTGGACCCTGGACTCAGGTGACTGCAGGTGACCCCAGCTTACAGTGGGTCAGGCAATGTGGCGCTAGCATTAGCAACTCGCTCAAGAGAGCATGAAAATTCATGATATAAAATCTCCATGGAATGAACCTGTATCGGCCCTGCACATGTGATTTTTCTTCCTGCATGAGGACGGATTGAGATTTCGCGAAACGTGAACCGTACCAGAGTTTCAGTTGGAATAGTTCTCAGATTGCCTGGTACAGGTGAACCCTTGGTCACAGCAACTGCTTGGGTTCAGAAAAGAGCTTTCACGTTACCAAATTAGGAGGCGAACCGCTCCTGGATTCAGACTAAACCACCAGCGTGAAAACAACCTTCGAGAACAGAAAAGGACCCCTATGGTACTCTCTTTCTCTGACAGTGTATGGTATAATGATTGAGTACTGTATGTTTACATTGCTGCATTGTACTTTAAAATCCATTAAAGCTGCTGCCGCTTGTGAAATTACTTGCATAATTTGGCTGTGTATGTACAGAGATATATACGTACTTGTGAAGTAGAATAAGCGTTATATAGTTTAGTAACAATACAATGTGAGTTGACACAAGAATGCCCTACTAAAACCTGACACACAGTAATTTAAGTTGTGTGCTGTAATTATACAGCCATTAGGGCTCAGATATAAAGGCGGGGGGGGGGGGGGGGGGGGGGGGGGGGGGGGGGGGTAACTAAAAGAAGTCTTCTCCTATTACCAGTGAAGAAGAGCAAAGCGTATGTAATTTGATAGAAACACTTCTTAATGAACCTTTTCCCACTTATCAATTATTAAGAGGGAAACTTACGCCGATCACAATTTTTACTTTGAACGCACCAAGCAAGCCAATTTGTTCCTTTTTTTAAAATATAAACTCGTGTAATTGATGTAATTAGCTTTCCCGTGGGTTCAGATGAACTAAGCTACCCTGCTCCACATCAAAAAAAAAGAAAAGAAAAAAAAAACGAATCCCCAGCATCCTCTTGTGCCGAGCCTCTTACATGCCGCCACAAGCTGGCCCAAATTAGTATGCTAATTGAAGAATTTCATTAGCATCCTGCTCCCAATGAATTACATGGCGCTCGAGCTCCCCCTTTGAGCTCCCCTCTTTCGGTCGTGGGTGGCTCGTTCACGGCACCTCCGGGCCGGGTCAGAACCGGGGGACCTGGCACAGGGCGAAAACGGGGCGCTGGTGAGCCTGCCAGCCGAGGGGGAAGAGGCTGCGCCCCACCGCTGAACAGCCAGGGCTGCTCTTACCCCCCCTGCCGCCCCACCGCCCCCCCCCCCCCACCCTCTCTATTTACCATCTGCAAAAGAGCTAAAAATAACACAGACATGACACCTCAGTTCTGAGCGAAAAGGGAGAGAGAGAGAGAGAGAGAGAGAGGGAAGGGGAGACAGAGGGAGAGAGGGAGGGAGAGAGAAAGAGAGAGAGGGGGGAGTGTCAAGCTTGAAAATATAGTTTCCCTGCTGCAGTCACACCGGTATTGGTCTCGGGTATTATTCCAGTCATAATTTTTGTGGTAAGGGAAAAAATTGGGGTTATAATTATTTATCATTATGAAGGGAGAAATTGTTTTAAATTGTTACATGCCTAGTGCTGGTTGGTGTTAGGAGAAAAATGGGGGGGGGGGGGGGGGGGGGGGGTCTGTGACCTGGTGTGTATGAAAGGGTGAAAGGGACAGCACACAGAGGTGTGAGGGAGCACAGCTCCCACATGTCCCTCCAGCGAAACCCCGGCCAGAGACGTTTAAAATTTAAATTCCCCGCTGGGCTCTTCCAGCGCGTGACGACGAACGGGCGCTCGTGCCCTGGCTCCGCCCCCCTCTCCCCCTGCCGGAGTGCGCCAAAGAGCCAGGACAAGGGGGGGGGGGGGGCCTAACTGGAACCCGTCCCGGTACCGAGTGCCAGAAAGCGTGCCGAAATTCCCAGCATCCTCCTCCCGCCGGGGCAACGGGCGATGCCAAGGCACCAGAGCCAAGCTCCGGCCACCGTGTCCAAAAACGCGAGGAGGGGAAGACCCGCCCCCTTCCACAGGAGCCTCACCGTGAGAAATCCACCATGTCAGAGCCTCTATTCCCAAATTAACGATCTCCAGAGGCTGGCTATTCCTGGCTGTGCCCAAAATGTAATTTTATAATACGTTCAATCTCTCTTCTGTGCAAAATGCAATTATGTGCACATTTGTGACAGTCTAACTATCAGTCTCGCTTACAGTATGTAATGTGAGCCAATTATCAAAGTAATGGTATTAGTGAGGATTTGTAATAATATTAACAATAATAACAATTATTATTATTTTCTTGTTAATCCTCTTTGTTTTCATTTTTCACACAGTTCCTGAATCGTGTGGGGATTTGAGCTGTGTCAATTAAGTAAAAAAAATTTCTAATAACACACACAGCAAAAACCTGGACCTCTGGGTAGAATGGAGACGCCGCTCTAACTGTTACTAAGCAACAAGAAGCCTCGTGGCTTCTCGCTGTCCTTCCCTTTCTGGGCATCGGCTCAGATTTATTTTACTCCAAAACCTTGAAGTCATAATTCAACCAAGATTGGCGTTCACCTCTCCCAGCATGGCACAGGCATCTCAGCACAGCTGTCAAGGAGGCATTTGGAAAAAGCTGCGTGAAGTGCCTTCCCTTTTCCTGTTCGTTATCGTTTGCACATCTCATTATGCCTTATTTAAATGTATCCTCCCAATTCGCAACGCCCGATCATATCTATCCCGATTAGTCCCATGAGTGAAAAGTCCTCTGCCAAGTTTGGGGGCACAGATTAGCTGGCGGGGTCCCACTGAGGGGAACGCAACCAGCCCAGCTGTTGCGTTTCACTCAGCAGTCCACCAGCTGGGCTGTGCACTCATAGTGACAGGGGTGCGCTGTGCACAGGGGGACCGCAGGTGCTCGGCCAATCAGAGAAGTCGATATTGAGTGATGAGCTGAATGATATCCCGCCAACCGAAACCTTCCTTCCCTGGGTGATATTATGGCTAAACAGAAATTTAAGCTCTAACAGAACTACATATGAGTCCAATAGGGACCATACGTATTCTGTAAGTGTTGCTTTAGCACTGAGCATTTTATTGTGTAGTTTCTGGTAACTGGGCATGACAGTACACTAAGTGCAAATTCCAAAAATTGTTTTCACAGTTTTGACTGTTTCAAAGGTGAAATGAACTCATTCAACGTTACGGGATGCCCTGAGATGATTTTCATTCTGTTACTGATCTGTCATCACTGATAAATCCACACCTACACTTTCTCACATAGGTATTAAAGTGACATCATTCAGTAAACATTAACTGGAGTTTCCTCAGTCTTTCGTGGGAGCTTCACTGTATGAAATGAACTCATTCATTAGAAAATTAATGTGGCCCATATATATATATTTTTGTAATAGGTCAACACTGGGCCAACCAAAATTGGACCACCCAACATTTTACCATATATTCATACTGGAAAATTCACATGTGTCTTTCAATATAGAACACAGACAATCCTTTGGATTTATGAGGAAATGTAAACCTCACTTTGTATATTATTCAACAGGAGTAAATTCTCTGAATTCAGTCCCTAACTTTTCTATTTAGAAGGGAGAAATGAGCTTCAAATATGTCCAAGACTATTGTAAAGGCCCGTCCTGCTGACGTGCATTGAGCTGTGAACATTCTTTTTTTTTAAAGATTTTTTATTATTATTTTTAAAAAATCTTAAGGACACAGTTATATTAATTCTGGCCTACTGTCACATGCACACACACACACAAAAAAAAAGTAGTAAGCCCAGCTGAGGGGCCATATCTCGACTCAGAGGACAGCTCGTGTGACCGTCCGTGTAAAGAAGAGGTTTCTATGGAAACCCGTGCCGGACCCCACACCTAAGCCACGTGCCTGGGCCTTTTTTTTTTCTGGCAGGCAGACAGCTCTGGACGGGGTCATTAACACAGCGGGCAGGGGCTGCTCATTTTTAACGACACCTCCCCCAACCCCCCGCTCCCCAGCCCCACTCCCACCCCCCCCCCCCCCACCCCCCCTACCCGCCACAGCAAATTCCTGGAAAGAGAGAACAGGTACATTTGCCTGCTGTTTGCCTCATTCCAAATCGCTGCTGCTCCGCCCCCCCGCCCCCCGAGGGTCACATTACCGACGTTTCGCTTTCGGGGTTTTTAACTGAGTTTAACGCTAGCGAGCTCGCTAACGTTAAACTCGACCGAAACGCCAAAGGCGAAAGCAGTATAAATCACAAGCGTGAAGTACAGCCTTAACAAATAAATAAATGTTTAAAAATTTTACATTTCTTTGCCTTTGCAATAAATAAAAAAAAGACGTTTTTTTTAATGTGTGCTTTTGGTCGCCTCCCACTAATTAACGTACCCCTGGTCAAATGTCTCTTTCTGTTACTGGGCACTAATTGTGGTTTCCGTCACTGAGGTCTGTGTCCTGAGGTCTAACTGAATTCCTGGCTTACAGTCACACTGCGGTTTGAAAATTCCCGGGTACGTTGCAAGCTTGCGAGCTGTAGCTGGGTAACAGCTGCAGCTAATAGTTAACTAGCATTAGTCTCTTGTGAATGGTGTGCATGTTTGTCAGTAAGCAGCTATGTTGCAAATCATGCATAGAACATAATCTTCTGGATCTTCTTCAGTCATTGCTTCTGCATGAGTCTACAAAGCCATGCCGATTCATTGTCACAGCTTGCCCTATTCTTCAGGAAAGCCCCCCCCCCCCCCCCCCCCCCCAAAAAAAAGGAAGGTCATGCCCTTGATCAGCTTCTACATACATTCTAGATTACATCCAATATACAATCTCCAATTTCAAAAAGCTGAAGGGCTTCTTTTCCTTAAACAAAACCTTGTAATTCCATAATGTATTTTAAGATCTCCAAAGACATCCACCCATGAAATATAGCTTTACGCTCTTTTTTTAAAATAATGACTGAATGTTTCTGCAATTTCTTTTCACTTTCTATATTTGACATACAGTACATGTCCAAAATGTTCCAGACCTAAGATCGCATACCTTTAATGTGCAGCTAATTACCAAATAAGTAAGTAGTGTTTCATTTAATCAGATGCCTGTGCATTTGTTTAGCTTTTCATAAATTGTCTTCTCTAACTCCATTGAAAGAAAAAGAAACAGTGGGATAATAAATTAATCTGATTTAATGTTTTTAGGGAAAAGGTTGTCCAAAATACTCATTCATTACAAGAAGTAAAACTCCTGTGTTTTGACTTGTATCTGTTTAATCTATAATTAAGCTGTTTTCACCCTCATTACTAAGAAATCTTTCACCATCTGTTTGTGCAATGACTGGGGATTTACTAACTACTGTGTCCTTCCCACCTACAGAAAGCAGTTGACAGCCATGAGTAATATTATTGTGAAGTCAAAGCACGTAATAAAGATTTTACCAGGATTCCTTATCATGAGGCTTCCTGTACATATACTCTGTTGGGGATTTTCCCGACAGGGAGAGGAAAAAAGAAAGAAAAGTTATCTGTTGTATCAAATTCAGAAAAATCTAGTTCAACTGGAGGGTGAGGTTGGTGAGAAGAGAGTCTTTCTGTTTCTAAATGTTTTAAAAAATAAAAGGTGTACAGGATATTTGATAAACACCGCATGGTTCCTTGGGAGTATGCCCACCCAATTCTCTTTTTAAAATCCACATAACTCTTGTCTCACTCTCAATTTAAATCAGAATAAAATTTTCTTGCATTAGAACTAGCCTGACAAGAGTACACTTATGTAACCAAAGCTTGTTCTGAAATAATAATTACAAATGGAACAAGAGGGGAAAAAAACATTGAAAATGCTTAGGAAACATCGACTAACTAGACCTTCTTTTATTGACAAATCATTATTACTATTATTATTATTATTATTATTATTATTATTATTATTATTATTATTATTATTATCATCAATAATATTATTATATTATTAATAATAATAATAATAATAATAATAATAATAATAATAATAGTAATAATAATAATAATAATAGTATTATTATTGCGGTGCAGTGGGACTGTGTGTGTTGTTTGGCAGTGCCCTGTCTGGCTGACCCTCTCCTTGTTTGCTCTGGTCCGGTCGGGCTTTGCGCCCTTGTCCTTTGATGTTGGGCCACTGTTGGTTTACCAGCGCCAGCTGTCTGCAGTTGGCCCTCAGTAAATTCCGCTCCCCCCTCCCCACCCGCCATCCCCCCCCCCCCCCCCCCCCACCCAAAACAACTGACCGACTGACTGACCATTCCACTCCCCCATCCCAAATCCCACCCACCCTCCCTCCCTCCCTCCTGTGCCTGGTGGGTGGAGACAGGCCGAGGTTAAGGTCCCACAGAGGCGTAGGGATGTGAAACACGCAGTCAGTCGCACCTTTGTTCACACATTCACCCTCACATTGTCACCGCCCCATCACATCTTACCCCGGCCATCAGCCACCACCGACTGTGCAGAGGCTGGCCGCAACCCGACATGCTTGGAACGCTGCCTTTAACCCCCCCCCCCCCCACCCGCCCCCCCCACCCACTCACCCTCGAGTTACAAGCTTGCGCATCCTAAAAAGGTAACCCAGTCAAACCGAAACCAGCGAATGAAAAAAGCCTCGTATCAACTGCACTGAGATAAGATCTCCTTCGCCAAAAAGTAATAGATGCGACACAAAATGGATGTTGGATTTCTCTCGCGCAGAAAGCCATAGGTTCTCCTGCCCTGTGGACTGAGGAATTCTGGGGCTGTTTGCCTGTTGCACAGAATACCACTCCCTGTCCATTTGAATACAACTTAATTGTACCTCAAATATTTGCCAACGTTTCAAAAATCTCTACCTTGGACCAGCATGAAAGAATAACCAAGCGTGATAATGCTATCGCTGATCTTTTCTACGTACAGTGAAAAAGCCCTTCACGTTTCTAATTCTGGCTGACCCTTCTAAGTTTGTACTCCATTTAAGAACTGCACTGAACATGGAAACAAAAAGGCTACAGCTAGAAACAGGCGACGTTTCCCATCAGTGCCTCTGTTGAGTTAAAACTGGCAAAAGGGGAGAAGGGTTTGCTTTTTCGCAGAAACATTAATTGGGGAGTATTCTGAAAATGTGGGTTTATAGGCAATTACAGAAAACAGCCAGTGGGCCTTCAGGCCTGCTGAACGGAGAGGTCTGCATCGGTGTGTATGCTGTAATCACTGTCTGAGAGACAAAGGCAAGGTACCATTCACAGTTAGGTATGCCAGTGTGTAGAGCGTTCAGCTGAATACAAGCAGTCACCAGAAGAAGCCAGTGAAGTGTGGTAGAAGGCAGCACGCCTTGGGTCATTTTGATTGGTCGAAGTTCCCGGCGAGCAGCAGCGTTCTGGACCAATTGCAGCGGCCTGAGAGTCTGAGAGTCGCGACAGCACCAGACGAGAGATTGTGAGAGGGACTGAGCGGTGTCTTGGGTGAGAATGTGGCAGAATATCCTGATTATGTTAACGGAGAAACCTAGAAGACCAAGAGGTTGCCTCAGTGTTTCCACAGAAGCTCAGCGGGTCATCCAGGGCTTATGAGCTGACATAGAGGCCAGAGACTGCAGTGGTTTCATAGACACATATATTTTTACAACATTAATGTGTGTGACCTGTGGCCTAAATCCAGGTTATCTGCAAGGTACAATTTCAGAAAAGGTTCTACTTGAAGGTGTATAGCAGTTGCATGCTGTTGATGCTCCCAGAATGAACTTACCCTTTTGGCTGTGTTGCACAAGTGCAGTACACTTTATTTCTTTCACATTTGGTTTCAGCTCAGCACATGACTGGAGAAATGTGCGGATTTTCTTGAGTCCTGAGGGATTTCATTTAATCTTTTTGCACTACCTTCAGTGTCACCCAGCTTCCAAATCTTAGCAATTTGGTACATTTAAAAAACGGTTTTGCATTTGCATTTGAGTTTTCAGACAATCACAGTTACATTTATGCTTAAACTCAACTGAGTCTTTCTGTTGTTGAACTGCAAGGATTTGCAATGCCACAATCGTTGTATTAAACTTGCACTAGCGCACTTGAGCTCTTTTGAGTTGCAGTTAAGAATAGGCAACGACAAAACATTTCCCAAAAGACATCTCAGTCTCAATAATTAAATAATTTATATATACTGAGTGCTGTTTCATAGTTTTTTTGTGGTTTACAATGCTTTGCGGTTTACAAAGCTTTGTGGTCAACCTCATATCAAGCAGACGTCTAAACGTCAGTGCCCGTAGAAGGTAAAAGTTGATGGGACTGATCTATTTGTGTTCCCGTTTTCAAAACAAGGATTTTGTGTTTGAAGTCCCGCTTAACTGTTATCGTGAAGTGTTTGTGTGTGGCATGACAAACCCAGAGACTGTTTTTCATGGGCTTCAGACAAAGCACTTGGAACCTTTTCTGAAGTTATTAACAAATAATGAGCAATTCCTCCCTAGTTCTGGAAGCTTTAGGACACTCAGTGAATGATTGTGTAGAATACCGACCAACGCTATGAATGTGAAAGAACTTTACATTGGTTATTTCCTGAAATAAATGTTCATAAAAAGAGTGAGAATGCCTATAATGAAAAATATATATATTTTTTTTGGCAATTTGTTAATATCTTCATAGATTTAGTGGAACATATAGGTATCATGGCATGAGAATTTTAATCTGATAGGGACGTGATAATAATAGAATACTCACATTCAGCCGATTTTATCTGATATGTGCAATTAGCATATATTCACATTCAGCTAATTTTGTCTGTGATGCGCAATTAGTATTTCTGTATGTTGTGTTCCAGAAGTACAGAGAACATGATTTTCACAGCCTGTTTTTTTTTTGGCTTCAGAGGGTTAGGGAAGAGGAAAAATGCATACTTGGGGAGTCTCTCCTGTCTTTGTCTTTGTGTGTGCTTTTTGTGTCCCGAAGCCACATTGACTGAGAGATCAGTCAAAACCAGAGAGCAGGCTGACTGAGGTGCCTGCAGCAACTGTCTGGGGAGAGAGAGAGGGGGAGAAAAGGGGGGAGAGAAAGAGAGAGGGGGGAGGGAGGGAGAGAGAGAGAGAGGGGGGAAGAGGGGGGATAAAAAGAGAGGGGGGAGGGAGGGAAAGAGAGCGGAATGGGGGAGAGTGAAAGGGGTATGGAGAGAAAGAGAGGGAGAGAGAGAGAAAGAGGGAGGGAGGAGAAAAAGAGGGAGAGGGAGAGAGAGAGGGGGAGGGAGGGAAAGAGAGAGAGAGCGGAAGAGAGGGGTAGAGAGAGATAAAGGGGTAGGGAGAGAAAGAGAGAGCGAGGGCGGAGGGAGAGAGAAAGGGGGGGGGAGAGAGAGACAGAGAGAGAGCATGTTTACATGCTTTCCACTACCCCAATTATTGTAGCCAGTAGCCAGTTTATGCCAGTATTTACAGTGTCACATACACATGGATGTGAGTAATGTGATTACTCCAGTAGCCACGTTTATGTGATTCTTTCCCTAATCGGTGCAAGCTGAACTCATGCTCACAGCCATGCCTGTTTTCGCCCAGGGCCTTTGACTTCTGCCTGACATGCTACACAGGAGTCAAAAAGCTGAAGAAATCTGAGTAAGATGTGAACATTCACCAAAAAAAATTGAAAGATTGGGCAATAATCCAAAGTCTGTTAATCGGGTTTTTGATGAATGCGCCAATTATGACTTTACGTTGATAAAGATAATCAGATAAGGACATTTACATGACCATTTCCATAATCATAGTATTGCTTTGAGATTGCATTATTAGTGTGCATGTAAATATACCCAGGGAGAGAGAGAGAGAGAGAGAGAGAGAGAGAGAGAGAGAGAGAGAGAGAGAGAGAGAGAGAGAGAGAGAGAGAGAGAGAGAGAGAGAGAGAGAGAGAGAGAGAGAGAGAGAGAGAAAGAGAGAGAGTAATACTATTTAATAGTTAATAAATGTTGTATTACCGTTATTTATGCCGTTATTGTCATTGCTGTTTTTGTGTTGCTACTGAGACCGGCTGTTGTTACCACTACGCTTTGGCAACATGTATTTTGGAATATGCCATTATGCCAGTGAAGCATTTGAATTGAAAAATTGAGAGAGAGAGAGAGAGAGAGAGAGAGAGAGAGAGAGAGAGAGAGAGAGAGAGAGAGAGAGAGAGAGAGAGAGAGAGAGAGAGAGAGAGAGTAAAAATGGATTAAGAGAGAAATAATGGGCAAAGATTGGGTGCTTGCAGTGTCTTTATGCCAGGAGGTGAAATCAGTAAAGAAAGAAACAGGTGCTGGCAGCAGGCCGGCAAAAGTCACCTGTATCCTACGGGGATTGCTAGTTTCCTTCAGCGCATGCTATTTCATTTTCGCCCCTTTCAGTATTTTTTTTCGCAGTCACTCATTTCGAGATTCCTTTGACTCGGTTGGCCGTGGGTCCAGGTGTGTCTCAGACACTGGCTGTTAATTAGCCGTTGTGAGCAGTTTTTTTTTGTGCATTATCCAGTTGTCCAACCAGGGGTGTGATGACACCCTTCCTGTTGGGAATTAAAGAGGGAGGAAATCCAGGTTCGTTTCTGATCCTATACAAACCTTCCACTGTGCGCTGCATGTCAGCAGCCTAATTGGTGAGAAACACCACTGGTCTTTAGGCCTTGTGTTTGAGTTTCTTTGCTCTAGGTGACAGACCAATGTGAATTAATAGTACGAGCACTGGGAAGTCTTGCTAATGTAAGGATTTTTGTATTTTAGTAGCCTATATGCCTCCGCTGGGTCTCCCGCACCATGGTGGTTAGCAGTGTTAGCCTTGGCTATTCATTGCAAGCTTATACTGCTTGCCTAAATAATTGCCTAGTGCTGCAGGCTTCATTTGTTTTATTTAAGACACGCTCCAAAGCCCTCATATTTACAGAATTATTTTACTTTCTGTTCAATGGAGAAGAAAAGGACTTGCAAATTATAAAGGGAAATGGAAGAAACTAAAAATAACAAAACAAAAATATTTTGGTATCATTTTCGGAAGACTGTTTGTTATTGCATGTTGAAGGACAATTGCATGTTAAAACATAAACTTCTATTATATTAAAAAATATTCCTACTTTCCTTATTTTTATGTGGTTGGAACTGGTACTCAGTCCCCTACCTGATCAGATACCATTTGGGAAAAGTGTACTGCCTCAGGTGATTTGGAGGAGAGTGTGCACTTGTCTGAGCTCTCTTCCTACTGATGGAGGACGCTGTTGGGATGGGATGGGCTCATGAGTGCAATCAGGCATTCTAGATTTGGAGTGAAACTTAAATAATTATGGTTTAAAACTGGTTTTAAAGAAAGAAAAAATAAATAAATAAATAAATAAAAGGTTTTGGTGTCAGCCACACAGGTTACAGCAGTGCTTATCCCTGAAGCTGACATCTGTTTTGTTAGCCTGTGTGACTATTAGTCTGCGTATCAGTAAAGCACAATTTCCTCATTGATAAGCAGCCATAAACAGCTCTGACTCTGAGTGCAACAAAGTGACTCTGTGTACAATATAACTGTGGAAATTGCTTGCCAGTTACCACTGTTAAAATAAAAAATAAAAGCACTGTAATTTTATTTTTTATTTTGGTTTCGGTAATTAACCAGTGGAATTGCAACCGTTCGGCTTATCTTCAGCAGATAAATGTGTCAACTTAAAATATGAAGTAAGTGTCTATCAGGGTATCTATCAAGAAACGAGTCATAGAGTAAAGATGAAAGGTCACAGGTATTTACTTTGAGACCCAGAGGATGATCAGAAGGCCCTTGCCGGTGATAAAGGGAGATGGGTTATACATTCACAGGTAAAAAAAAAAAAAAAAAATTTTTAAAAAGCTGCCTTCTAACCAGGACCTAATGACGCCTAAATCACCTGGTACATATCTGTGTCAAAGTCACTCGTGCCTCTCTCACCAACCTGACTGACATATTTAAAGAGCGTATAGAGACGTGGTCAGTCTCAGTATCTCACAGCTGGGAAAAACAGCTAGGCAAAGATCTTACTTGCCCCTAACAGAACTAAAAGAACCATTGCCCACCATTTTGATTCAGGGAGAGATGTGCTTCTGTATTTGCTTCAGCAAGTTCAGTTGGGCAGATTCATTCTTGTCACAGTCGACCGATGTGAGAGTTGCTTAGAACTTCATGCAAGTTTTTGCTGCATGTCTTTCACACAGAGAAAATTCGTTGGAGAGCCAGTGATTCATTTTTTGAGCTGTCTTTTGTGAATTCCCCTGGTTGCGAATGACACAAAGAGCAGTTAGCCCAAACCCAAAGGGGAATTTTAATGAGATAAAACAACTTATTGTGTCCTATATGACTGTTCTTCATACTGTAAGTAATATGGTGACAACTGTATGAGTGTACAATGGAAAAAATAAAACAAAATGGTGACTTGAAAACTCAGTCGTTCGTCAGCTATAGTTGTAGCAAAAATGATGCAGACATAAAATGAAAATGTATTTATCAGATAAATTATAATGACAGGGTATATAGAAATATCTGAAGCACATTAATCATAATCATCATTTCCAGAAAACACAATGCACGGAAAATGCAAAGATTCAGGCCTTTTTGTAAAACGAAAATGGTTTGAAAAATGTATTGTCATGTAAAATGTATGGTCATGTATTTATATATTTCATTATATTATAAATGCATCATAATGTGTCTGTGTGTGACAGCATTAGAAAAATATACTATACGTTTAAAAAGCCCCTTCTCTGAGTGTAATTCTTTTCTGTTTAGATAATAATGCAAATATATTTATTGGAAATAACATCATCAGCATTTAGCTGATGTTATCCAAAGTGACATACGGTACACTTAGTATCCCTGTGTATACTGTTAAGTACATACTAAAATAATTTCAGTGAAGTACCTCATTGACAGGTAGAGCTCCAGCAGCCTACCTTCACTCTAAACATCCCCCCCCCCTTTTTTCATGACACTTGTTACATGTTGCCCCATCCCAGCACTTTTTGGTAATTTGTATTTGTCCTAATACTGTAGCTTATTCTTCTGCCTAGTTGGCTTTGCAGAGGTTAGGTCTGAATAGTGTTCACTGTGTGAACTAAACTGTGTTCTTGGCTAGAAATAGTTGTGCAAAATAAGTATTGTACCTACTGAACCTGTGTTTAGCAGTTGTCTATGACCATGAAATGCACTTTTTGTACGTCGCTTTGGATAAAAGCGTCTGCCAAATAAATGTAATGTAATGTACCTGGTACTCAGACCTATGACTTATGGCCTACGAGCCCACTTTCCTAACCATTCCACTGCAGTGCAAGCATGGCAGGAATGCACTTAGTCTTAGACTGGGCTGAGCACCAAGCACGGATTACACCTTTTTTTTTTTTTTTTTTTTTTTTTTTTGACGTTTGAAAAGAACAGGGTAGAGATGTTAGGCCAGAGGCCTTAGACGGTTGTAGGCTGTCTTTCCTCGGTAGACTCCCTGTAGAGAGGAAGATCAAGAAGAGGAAGAGTCGGAATTGTAAAGAGAAATGTAAAGGAATAAGAGAGGAGGAACGGGGCCCGAGGATACTGTACGTTTAGGTATGCAGGCCAGACAAAATATCGGTACGAACCCCTTTGGCGTTGCGAGGAAAGAACGGCAAGAAGGCGGTAGGAGGTGGTTGATAAAGAGCAGCTGGCTGAGGAGCATGGTTCCTTTGCAGCTTTTTGAGAGAGTTCATTTGCGAGTTTACACAGCTGCATGAGAATTTCTGTAGAGACACAAATGCTTTAGTAGGGCATTGAGGAGTCCCTTAAACTAAACGGTTTGCATGTTGTAAACATGGATTTTCTTCCAGTTATCTTTATGTCACACTACGGTTTTGTTGCTTTGTTAACGAGCATGTGAGTTTTGTCCTTTACGTGGTGTATATGTAAATATTACAATAGCACCAAAACACATTTTCCACATTCCTGAAATCAGGACTTGCACCTTTTTATAATATTATTAATATTATAATAATTTTTTAATTTTTAATTTTAATTTTAATTTTTTAGTTGCGGCTAAACTGAATGGTTGTTGGTCTATAATACACTGAATGTGATGTTGTTATTAGCAGCAGTACCATCAAGCAAAACATTGCACATGCCTGTAGAAACAAAAGCCTTTGTACAGGTGTGTCGCTGGAGAGCCTACCTGTGGGCTAACAAACCCTACCTGTCAGCTAACAAACCCTACAAAATGGCAGCGACATTGCAAGAATGTTTTTGTGTTAGTTGGGCAGCGAGTGGGGCACCGGCTAACTCGAATCTACTTACATGTCTGTGTCACATGGAAAGTTTTTGTTGAAAAAAGGTCAAAATTTCACAAAAAAAAAAACCATTAAGCACACTCACCCACAAAGTGAATGGAAAAAAAAGTGAATCATGTCTATAGCAATTAGCAGAGTTAGAGAAGTTTTCTTGAGGGTATTACCGGATAACTGTTAAAGGCAGCACTCAAAGCCTGGGAGCATTAGAGAATCATTCAGTCCTTCACATAAAGAGAGATTTAACACCACATAAAAATCACTTTCCTTCTCTGTTGCACTTTTGCAAGTTTTTTTTTTCCCCCCCTTGGTGTCAATGGAGCTAAGCTTCATCTGCCAACTCCTTATAATGGAAAGACAAGAGAGAGTTATATGAATGGCGAATCCCCGAGTGCCTCTTCTTTTATGGGACTTTCACTAATCACCTGCTTTTAAAATGACAGCCCACATTACTGTTAGAGATCAGATCCGCTGATAGCTCAATAGCTTTTCTGCTCACACACACAAAAAAATGGGCCTTTCCGTTGGAGCAGGTCCCAATTGCACATTACTCTCGGGGCGGGAAGGCAGTTACATAAGTCACGCCTTGTTGACAGGATCTCAATTTTCAAATTTTCAAAACTGTCTCAAAATTCTAAATTAGCTTCCGTATCTGCCCAAGCTTATTTTATGCCATTTATGCCATGATTTTTGCCATTCTTCACACATGCGACGGTTCAATTGTAACTGTCTTTTTTTTTTTTAACCGCAGTATCATACGTATCCTCAATTACTGATGCAGCATTTGCATTTTACTCATTTCACACTCCTGCTGAAGCCCGTGTTCTGGTTTCAATTTTTGGCTGTGAAAACAACATCACTCAGTTCAGTAGTATCACTTTGACTAAGGGTTAACCAATCGGAAATTGGCGGTTTTTGGGTGATAGTGAAACGGCCATTCTTTCACGTTTTTAAAAAAAAAAATTTATGTGTAGCAATTTGAATTCAAACAAGATGAGGCAGGACCAATGACAGCCCAGCACTGAGGGAATCATGGGAGGATAAAGGAAGAAGAGAAGCACTACAAAGGGCCTCTTAATTGCCTTATAAAACATTCAGTGAATCCATGAGACACGAATATGGATTCTCACATGATACACGCAAGACTTCAAGGTCTTCCTTTGTGAAAACAGAACCTTAACCTTTAATGCTTCTGCACAGTGGGCTGTTGAGCAGGTTTCACTTCTAATCCGACGCTTTAGGGTTATGGTTATGTTTTTTTTTTTTTTACTCTGGTCTGGTTGCTCTTTCATAATGAAGTGAGATGTTCTCGCTTATTGGACCCTGTGGGATTTCCAGCCAAAGTCTGTACTGACGATGGTCAGGACGTGATTCTCGATCAATCACGGGGCCTGCGGCCGCACTAAGCACTCATGACTATGTTATCTTAGGGTTGCGGCTAGGTAAGCTGTTTATCTTAGTTGACTTAGTTGAGTAGGCACAAGTGCAATAACTGTTGCTTGTTTTATTTGCATGGACTGCTTTGCTGCTGTTTTTTGTTAGTGTTAATCAGATTAACCTGCAGGGTCCAAGTTAAACTATGCGGCCGTTCCCTGCACTTGGAACTGTACTTCCCTCTAGGGTTTTCAACACACTTGTTCCTGGTTTTGGTTATACACTTTGGTGTACGTCGCTCTGGATAAGAGCGTCTGCCAAATGCCTGTAATGTAATGTAATGTAATGTAATCATGCATTTGCCAGGCCAGGTTCAAACTGCTCTAGTATTTCAGCCCATTGTTCTCTCCTTTATGAAGTGCAAAGCCAAAAGACAACATTCTTGCAATGCTGTTGTAATGCTGTTGTAATGCCGGTCCAACATACTGTTATGATATTGTGGTAAAAACATGTGAGGGATGTTTGCTCTGTGGCCCTTGTTTATTTGTTTGCAACTCATTTCCTGAACAACTGAAGTCCTTTAGCACCTTCACACTGTGTAAATAGATAAAGAGATTTCTGTGTCAGATTCATTTCCTGCAGTGTAAGCATCTTCTTTGGTTAACACGGATCTTCATTTTTTTTAAAAATATTGGCAGGCCCATGATTGTTGGGTTTTGATGCATGACACTGCAGAAATATGGGGCAGTATGTTGTCACTATGACAGCAAAGCAAGGACCACCAAATAGTTTCTTTGAACGGATGTTTCCAGGGACTATTCCCAATAATTCTTGCTGGGATAGCCTCCAGCCCCCCCAGATTCTGACCAGAAATAAATGGGTCAAAAATGGAAGGATGGATGGATCTCCATTGTGCTTGGAACAGCGGTAAACTACAAAAGCTGAAGCATGACTTACATACATCAGGAGAGCTTCCCAGAAGGCAAAGACTGTCCTGCAATCCTGGCTCCAGCAAGTTTTTTTTTTTTTGCATTTCCCAGTGAATTGCATTTCTTAAAACATTTCACTATTGCAGCGGCAACTTTCCATCTCAGTGGATTAAGTTACTCACTGTACATGCCTACACTAAACTAGATTCAGTTTTCAAAATAACTACTTTGAAACTACCAAAATTGCTCTCAAAAAGAACCGATGACTAGAGAGACGAAATGGAAAATGTCGTTGCTGCCAACCTTAAAATACAAAAGGCTTATTTATATATTTTCCCTGTAATATGCAAGTAGTGTTAAATAATTTATTTAACACTATTTAAGAATGTAGCCCTTTTCAGCCTTCTCAACTCTTATATTTGAGTGCTTAAAAACAAGGTGGCTTTTCTTTGGTTGCTTGGTAAGACTGTGACTGTGTCCCATTGTTGCTCTCTCCTTTGGCTTTGCCTGCTGCTCTCTCTCTCTCTCTCTCTCTCTCTCTTTTACCCTTTTCTGGTGAAGGGCTGTGGTCCTCCAGATGTATCAGGGATTCCCAACTTGGCAGCAGCTTGTCTGGTCCCCAAGTACTCACTCGTAGTGTTATTTTCCTGATCTCATGTTGCTTAATAATCCTGGTGTACTGGTCCCTGCTGTGGTGTGCACTTGCATGGCCTCTTCCTGACGTAAAACATGTCAGGCCGCTCCCTATAACCCGAGAGCATTTGACAGATTGCTCAACTACAACCAGCTCTGGCCTTGAATGTTGTTCTCCCTCTTCTTTTTTGTTTTTTTTTTCAGCACACAATCCAAAACAGCCCCATTTCCTGCCTGGCCAACGTACGTACGTACGCAAGGTGCCCGTAAAAATAGCATATCCTCTGTAAGCACTGTGCATCCTTATCAGATAATCTTCAATTAAAGAGGGAGACATTTATTTAATCTCATTATGGTCTGCACCAGCCGGTGGCCAAGGGAACGGGAGCACGCCCAGGCGGCCTTCCCGGCTTGGCGCAGCGCCGCCTCGTTTCCAGTAGGCGGAACTCCCTCTGTGCCCCTAATGAGTCTCAGGACAATGCTGATCTGCCGCCCCCCCCCCCCCCCCAAAACCACCACCTCACTCTCTCTTTCTCTCACTCTCCCTCCATCCCCCTCTCCCTCCCACCCTCTCTCTCTCTCTCTCTCTGTCTGTCTCTGTCTCCATCTCTCTCTATTTCTCTGTCTCTCTCTCACTCACACACTCACTTGCTAACTCCCTCCATCTCTCTCTCACTCCCTCCCTCCCTCTTCTCTCTCTCTCTCTCTCTCTCTCTCTCTCTCTCTGTCTGTCTCTGTCTCCATCTCTCTGTCTGACTTTTAGGAAGCCAATTTCTAATTGAGCAAATAATCCAGAGCTTCCTTGACAACATGACGAAGCGGATAACATGGACAGTAACACTGCATTGACACTTCTTGTGTTTCCTATTTATTTATTTATTTATTTATTTATTTATTCATTCATTCATTTCTTTATTCATTTAGGAACCAGACAAAGCATACTTGCAGAGATTAGAAGTAATGACTGCGGTGTTGTAAATGTTTCATGGCCGGTCTATTGACTGTGTAGCCTTGATACCACCCACATATCTCAAAGTGGAAAAATGGCATTATGGCATTATTATCTGCTGCAGAGACCGCTAACATAAGAGAATGGTGCGTGTATGTCTTTAAAGGCTCACATTCTGCAAAAAAAAAAAGAAAAAGAAAGGGCAGCCACGTACAAGGTGTTGTGGAGTGCCCAAATAGATCAAGGTGAGCTCTGAACTGAAGCCCCTGACTGATTGGACAAGTAAAGGAAGGGCCAGGGTGTCTAGGGTAGAACTGGACTTGCAACCAAATTCTGTGGAATGTCCACTTGATCACTTGGCCTGGGTAAATATGTCCGACTGGCTTATGTTTGCATTGTTTAAGGTATTTAAGTCTTCCTGAACAGGGATTTCTACGGAGGAAATTACGGAAGTCCAGGTTTCGATCACTGTTTTGGTGTCACAGTTTTCAGAGCCTGATTCTTTTTTTCTAATATAGACAACGGACTCTTCTCTTTTGCATGCGCTCTATTAGTATGAGCTGTTCTGGACTGTAGGCTGTTAAAGGCAAGTAAGCGGAAAACGTTGCCTTGCGATTGGATTTGCTGTTATGGATTTCCTGTTTCTGGAGTAGGATAAAAGCCCTGGACAACACTCTAATGGCCCTGGAGTCAAAAATGAATTCGATCTTGATCAGGGAAACTATGTAGGTAGGGAATGAGTTCAATTAAATCTGGCCCACCATGGCTGAATCAGTGGAATACATACTGGAACCCCCCTGCTCTTGTGTGTAGGACAGCCTTTCACCCTTAGGACTGCTGGCTAAAGTTCATAAATTTGTGGGATTCTCCAATTCAACTCTATCAGCTCTGGTATTGCTTAATTTTTTTAAAAAAAAACTATAAGGCTCCTTTGTGTAGTGGTGAGATCAGCCCTTTGACAAGCAGGTTGGTACTTTCACATTTGAAACGGTTTAGCTTATGAATGTAATACATTTGAATACTGCTTAACTGTGTGATCCCTGGCTAAGTTTGAACCTGAGAAAGCTCCACTTGAAATGCAACACGATGAAAATATTGTCCAATCACTATACTTTTTAAGTCATATTTTTTCTCTCCACACAGGACAAATCTACTGTACGACTGATATCCATCAGTTATTTTAAATATTTCCAGGTTGTCGGGTTGTTCAATAATTCCTCACCTAGGGGTGAGCAGGCAGCTGGTCCAACCTTGACACGACCGTGAAGATGAGTCTCCAACAGGCCGTTTATCCACGGACTGATGGCATGAGAAAAGGTGGCACTGGGGAGGGCAGCAGCGATGAGGACGCTCTGCCAACGCTGTGACAGGGGGAGGCATCGTTACTGAGGGCTGGGCACACATCTGGTCAATGACACATTCGACCTTGAGGGTTGAGGTCAGAGCAGGAGTCAGAGGGGGAGCCAGATGTACGCATCCGATGGCTCAGAATTTGTCAGAAGGAAAGCCCCTAATTTTCCTGCGAGCAGGATGCGCCTCGGTTGGCCTAGTTGCAGTGGAGTGAGAAACTTTCATTTGACTGTTGTTGGGTTGAGGCTGACAGAAAGAGGTTCTCTCTTGGAGTCCCAGCCACACGTTGACCACTGCTTTTGTGCCAGATAATTCCTATTTTTAACAGTTGCTCCCTCCTTTGTGACATGCACGCCCATTTTGTTTTTTTGGTTTTTTTTTTCTCCTAGCAAGCAGAGGAACAATGAACGCAGAAAAAAAAAAAAATCCTTCAACATATACTGAGTTTCACACTGCTTACTGAGAAATATTACTCTCGGGGTACACAGCATTCTCAAAGGCCAGGCATGTGCACTTCTTTGACTGTTACATAATATGCAAGTTTCTGCAAGTTATGGCTTTCTGAAAAAGAGAATTACACAATTTGTGTACTTCCTCTTAAGTCGCATAGCGAAAGAGCACACCGACAGTCGCAAGCAGGTTGGCGGAAATTGTGCCGCGGCAGCGGGGGGGGGGGGGGGGGGGGGGGCGGTTAGTTGGGGTTGGATGGAGGGGCTCCGGGATGTGGTGGTGTGGGTCAGGGGATGGGGGGGGGGGGGGGGATTTGGGGTTTTTATCCTAGTGGGGCACTGCAAACCATTGACCCAATCACCACCAACCCACCAAGAAGTGAACTTGTGGACCAAAATTGTCTGTCACTACCTACCTGGATATGGCCACCGTTACTACTGCATACATTACTACACCTGATATTACTGATGCTAGTTTGGCCAGAGATGTTAAAGTACAGAGATCAACTATGGGACATAGAAAATCACTTTTCCTTTCTTCTAAGCCACCAGCACTGTTTTTTTGCTTATTTTTACTTACTGTTCTCTTGATCTGTGTCACAGTTAACGCGTTTGCTCTTGGCAAAACTTAGTCAGCTCTTAGAAAGTCACTTCTGTGCACTGTATCTTTCTCCCACAACTCTGCTTTGTTCTGGCAAGGAACAGCTACCAAGAAAACGGTGTGTTTGACGCTCAGTTTTCATTGGACGTTGGCTGTCCTTCTCATTGGCTGAGACTCGGACTAGACTTTCTGCCACGTTCGAAACAAGCAGCTTGGAGTCACTTGCCTTAGTGATGATCTTTTCCCCAGAAGCTAAAGTGTTTTGCCAATGTATGATCTTTGAAAGTGCACACCAGATTTCAACAATAATTTTGGGTATCGTCTGGGCTAAAATAGGATTGTAAAGGAAATCATTAGACCCAGGAGGTCTTCATTAAGGCTTTGAATATCTGGCAGAAAAAAAAGAATCGCAAATGCTTTAAAAAGTCGCTTGCAGACACAGTAATCATTTTGCTGTGTGTTGTGACTTTTCACATACACAATACCACAGAATCATGACAGCAACAAAAGGAAATAGTGCGGTTATAAAAAAATAAAAAAACAGCATCTGTCAAAGTTTTTTTATATAACAGACCTGAAAAAATGAGCTTCCAGGAAACAGAGACGAGATACAATTTAAAGCGATACAAATCCCACACTGTTTTATAAGGTCATGTACCAACATGTGCCCTTTTGTCTTTATGAAGGTTCCCTTCACTTCGTGAGCTTCCGTCAACAGAGACTTCTATTAGCATATGAGTGCAAGTAGCAGTGGGCCTATTGCTACCGGTGTGCCAAGCACCGCTACAAAGCCTGCCTGAAGTCTAGAGAAAGGGTGTGATCATTACTGCAGAAAGAAAGAATCCCAACGGGCCAATCATAACAGGGAATTCAGTCTTACCTATCAGCTCTCGATTAGTTTCGACAGCCTTTGCTTCTGCATCGCACTGAGGACCCGAGCAAACCCCCACACTCTGCTCCTTGAAATAAACAAGTTGTGACGTTTGATTTTTGAAGCGTGTGAGCGTTGCATAGAACTGCACCGCGCGTGCGAGCGTGAGCATGGCTTCTCGCACCTCAGTGCAAACGGGTGAATGGGTTTACCACGACAGGAGTGCAGAATGAGAGCAGACCAGACAGACCACAGAGCACCAGGTGAGCATTGCGTTTGGTGTTATAGTTAGAACAGCAGCGTCCAAAATACTGTACGGCACGTAATGGTTTCCGAGTTAAGCGATGCAGCGTAATGCTTCAAAGCCACGTGGAAATAAACATCGTGGAACAGCACACCTAAACAAGATGGTGGGCAGCGTAGTCATTTGCTCCATTTCGAAGACAGCGTCAAAGCAGAGGACCCACAGAATCGCAACACCTGCCGAGGCGTGCCACTAAGGCTCGCTTACGCAAGGGTTACTGCTTGTATTTTTTTGCGTAGGCTGCGTTGTTGCTGTTCTTGTTTGTCTTAGTGTTGATCAGATTAGCCTGCAGGGTCCAAGTTAAACTATGCGGTCGTTCCCTGCACTTGGAACGGTACGTCTCTCTAGGGTTTTCGACACACCTGTTCCCGGTTGTGGTTATGCACTTTGCTGTACGTCGCTCTGGATAAGAGCGTCTGCCAAATGCCTGTAATGTAACGTGATGTAATGTTACTGAGTGGGATTCCGTGTGGAGTTCCCTGAGAACGGTGAGCTCAGGTTTGATGCATTTTTGATCACTTTTTTGCAGATTCTTAATGCGACGAGACCACGATGGTAGAATGAGAGTAAGGCCGGCCCCAGATGCTTACTGCTCTTATCGCTCCCGGGGAAAGGCCCCCGGAGGACAGGCGGTCCGTTTGCGCCGCTCGCAGTGGGCCCGTGGGCTCTGCTCAAAGGCTGGCTGGCTGGCTTTGCAGGTGTTTCTGCCCTCTGACATTAGCGCATTGTCATTGCAGGCGCATTGGTGGGGAGCTCCTCAGCTGGGACCGCCTCCCCTTCTAACGGCTAAAAAGAAGAAGAAGAAGAAGAAGAAGAAGAAGAAGCAGGAAGATGGGAGGCTCTAATGAGCTTTACATGTGGCCTCAGTGCTGAGGTCACCCAGAGTCAGGGGGGGGGGGTGGGGAGGGCTGGGGGGGTTGGGGGGAGTTAGTTGGGGTTGGGTGGAGGGGGGGGGGTCGGGATGTGGTGGTGTGGGTCAGGGGAGGGAACGGGGGGCGGGGACGGGGGGGCGGGTCGGGGGTGTTTACATTTTTATTACATGTGCGTTTGCCCCAGATGTTTTGAGTTTTGAGCCAGAAAAAAAAGGAAAGAAAACTGAGGGCAAAGCAGATGGATCAGGTGGCAGTTTTGGGGAGGCGCAGAAGACCCCGCTGACGCTGGGCTTTGATACTTCCCCCCGCTGCCCCCTTCCCTTCTCCTTCTGGAATGGAGGGGCCCCGTTGAGCGCATGTGAAAGTTAGCGCCTTCGTCTCCCGGCAACCTGCGTCTGACATTCCACACGTGCCCTCTACTGCATTCGGCTAAT
The DNA here is from genome assembly GCA_025169545.1 of Anguilla japonica. Taxonomy (NCBI): domain Eukaryota; kingdom Metazoa; phylum Chordata; class Actinopteri; order Anguilliformes; family Anguillidae; genus Anguilla; species Anguilla japonica. The sequence goes on along the minus strand of CM045890.1, from coordinate 10,317,537 downwards.
GGTTCTGTCGTCCCAAGCCCCTCCCTCCCCTGCCCCCCGCCTACCTGGTTGATTGGTTACAGCTGATGTCAGTCAGAGTGCTGGCCATCCTACCGCTGAAAGCGTGCCGGAAGCGATGGTGGGTACTCCAGAAACGACGATCGTCCTCGAAAAGCTGCGAACCAAAATTCCAGGCTCGTGTCAGGTGAGGCTGAAGGTCGCAGTGGAACCGTCTCCACCGAGATGCAGCTGCACTGTAGATTCAGTGTGTCAAAATGGCCGCCGGACCAAGCGTTGGGGGGTCGTGAGCGCTCACGGTGTTTCAGATTGACTTTGACGGGCCTCGTCGCCTCTCGTTTTCAGTCAGACCCTTTTCGCGGGACCATGTTTTACAAGAAAGACCTCCGCAAGGGGGGGGGGGGGGGGGGGGGGGGGGGGCACATTGCTTGTCTCGCAGGCCGCGAAACATACCCCAGCATTTCCTGTGCGCCACCTTTCTCTGCGCTGAGGTCACTGCGCAAAACCGAGCTGACATTTCTAACAATTATGATTGGCTGTCTGGTCGGCTGTGGTTTGGGCTCACTCGCTCCACGTTAATCTAACGCTTTTGACACCAGAGCTATAGATAGAGCAGCCCTTTCCCTCACCTCGCACTCGGCTCACGTCTGAGCTGCAGCTAGGTGTCGGTGACTAATGCCGTAATCCGCGAGCCGAAGACTGCAGGCCTCGTGCTCTTTTGGGGTTAGCGTAAAAGTGATCAGGACCACACTGCTGCAGTTTCTAGAAAGCTCTGCAGTATAGGTTGGAGCAAACTGTCGCAGTTAAACAGAAAGCTCTACTTTAAATGCGATCGGGAGCGTAATGCTGTAGGTTCTAGAACGTGTTATTGTAAAAGCGATTGGGCGTTGTACTGCCACAGATTCTAGAAAGCTTTGCTGTAAAAGTAATTGGGCGCGTGCTGTCGTATTTTCTAGAAAGCTGCACAGTGAAAGTGATCCGAAATGTAATGTCACTGCTTCTAGAATGTTCTACAATAAAAGTGATTGAGAGCATACTGTTGCAGTTTCTAGAAAGCTCTATAGTAAAAGTTGGAGCAAACTGTGACAGTTAATAGAAAGCTCTACATTAAAAGTGATCGGGAGTGTACAGTTGTAGATTCTAGAAAGCTCCACTGTAAAAGTGATCCAAAATGTAATGTCACTGCTTCTAGAATGTTCTACAGTAAAAGTGATTGGGAGCATACTTTTGCAGGTCCTAGCCTCCCCCACAACAAGTAGGCAAAATCAAATGATGATTACAACTCCTCAATGATGGCTGGTTTCCATTTTTTCTGAGCTCCTGCTGGTGGTGAGCATAAGGATCAAAAGAGTCACATTTCCATCAGGATGCCATATTCCCTTGGAGTGCTTTACCTGTATGCAAAACTGCAGCCAGTACAGGAGAGTCAAAATACCAGTTTTTCTGATAAAAAGCTACAGTCTGAGCCCAACCCGCCCAAAAGTGACTTGATGACTTCAACAGTTCTCCAAGTTGTAGATTAACACTCTAGGGGAAAAGTACATTTTTGACCTAGATAAAAAGCGAACCTGAAGACACCTTTATTTTTTCCAAGGAAAACCCAGTTCCCCTAGAGATATTTCTCTGAACTGCAGTGTCTTCTGGAAACATTTTCGCAAAAGGAAACATTTTTGTGCATGAACTCACAAATCCAAATGCTTTAAAGTGGGACTGATGTTGAATTATTTCTTGCTCATCTGTGAGCTGAAGCTAGAAGGGAAGGTTAATAAAGAAGTTACTGGTATGTGGCAGGTACACTTAAGTCTAGAAGATAAAAAGTGAGTCGCATTTATTTTACATGAATGCCTAGGTCTGATCTGTGGCCTAGTTGTTTGTTTTATAGGGAGCTTTTTTTGAAAAGGGAGTTTGCCCAAACTGTCTCTCTGTTCAATTAAATATCATTTTGGTTTAAAAAAAAAAAAAGTGAATCGTATGAAAATTCTGTAAAATATGCAAATGTGACATGTGTCATATCATTACTGATGATATCTACATTCTGTGTCTGCAGTGGCAGTTTTTTTTTAAAGAGCAAAATTCATTGATTTGGTCTCATAAAGGTAGCCAGGAGCTAAAAGGTGACGGTGCTTACCTCACTTCACGACTCCTCACTTTTATACAGAGACAATGAGGATACCTTTTCAGTGAGTCACTCTCAAAGAAGCATGATGACATGTTTCAGTAATCACCAGAAGAGAGAGACAGCTTTCAGCAGCTCACAGATTATATGGCTTAGTAGGTCTACAGGAAGGTTTATCATTTTGGATGTGTGTGTGTGTGTGTGTGTATGAGAGAGAGAGAGAGAGAGAGAGTGTGTGTGTGTGTGTGTGGGTGGGGGGCGTGTGTGCATGCATGAGTGTGTGCGCGTGTACATGTGTGAGCCTGTGCGTGTGTGTGAGAGATAGAGAGAGAGAAAGAGAGAGTGTGTGTGAGAGAAAGAGTGTGTGTGTGCGCTCGCACACGTGTGTGTGTGTGTGTGCGCACACGTGTGTGTATGTGAGGGTGTGTGTGCGTTTGTGTGCGTCAGCGTGAACGTTTTGTAGTATGTATGTGTAAACATGTGGGTGGCAGTCAAAGAAGCTTGACCTTTGGGGGGGAAACAGAGCAGCAACTTAAACGAATGATCTGCACGCATTCCTGGATATCAAATCTCACCTTCCTGTGTTCGAAATGGAATATGCCTGACTCCTTTACCCGCTTGCCCACACAGGAGACTATTGTGAAATAACTGGTCTGTGCTCTGAGAATGAAAGAAACATTGTTCTTTAGCTGCTGGACAAATTTGTCTCCACTTGTCTGAAATATTTCTGAACAGATTAGGGGATACATTTTTTAATAAATCTTTTGTTCACGCTCAATGCCAGACTGAATAAGTGATGCAGTAGTTTAGCTGGCACAAAGCCGTCACCTGGAAGCTCAGGCATATTCATTAAACTGGTGCACAAACATTAGTGTTTATTTAACATTAAAAGGGAACTCAATCGACTGCTTATTTTTGCAGGTTTGATTTAATATAAATGTTTTGGTCATTTTCCTTGGCGCTACAATGTTTTGAGAGAGGGCTATAATAAACGCACTTGGTATAATTTTAAGGCCAGCGGAAATCACTGGTGATGTGATTGCTTTTGTGCTGTACTGAGTGCAATGTTGTGGCAGAATAATAGGCTGTTTTGTACACTGCCCGAGAAAGACAACACTGTCAGGGAGAGATACAACGTAGTTGGCAGGAATATTCATGCATGTTCCACAGGATTTATTTGTGATAACCTGATTACTACATATACAATAAGAACTGGAGAAAAAGTTTAAAGACCATTAAGTAGAATAGTCTGGCCATATCAACAAAGAGTGTGTGTGTGTGTGTCTGTGTGTGCATGCATGTGTGTCTGTTCGTGTGTGTGTGTGTGTATACGTGTGTGTGTATTTATGGGTGTGTTTGTGTGTGTGTGTGAGCATGTGTGTGTGTGTTTATGTGTGTGTTTGTGTGTGTAAGTGAGCATATGTGTGTGTGTGTTTATGTGTGTGTGTGTGTGTGTGTGAGCGTGTGTCTTTATGTGTGTGTATGTTTATGTGTGTGAGCGTGTGTGTGTGTGTGCATGTGTGTGTGTGCATGTGTGTGCGTGTGTGTGTGTGCGTGTGTGTGTATGTGCGTGTGCGTGTGTGTGTGTGCGTGCGTGCGTGCGTGTGTGTGTGTGTGTGCGTGTGTGTGTGTGTGTGTGTGTGTGCGTGTGTGCGTGCGTGTGTGTGTGTGCGTGTGTGTGTGTGTGTGCGTGTGTGTGTGCGTGTGTCTCTAAGCCCTGACTCCGGGCTGTTTTCTCTGTGATGGAGTTGGCACGGAGACGGTTTACCGGAGGAGTAACACTCGTGCCTCTTCATCCATTACCGAATCGATCAGGTGATTAGGCCGCCGGCGGGCCGGGGGGAGCCACGGCGCTCCCGGCTCGTAACTCAGGCCGGCCCGCGCCGGAATTTCATCTCCTGGCTGTCACATCGCTCCCGGACATGAAAAAAAAAAGTCTCTCAAAGTTAAAACGCATCAAGGTCCGTGTGTCCCATTCTCGCTCGGAGAGATTGTTGTGTCGGTGTGCAATCTCCCGGCTCGTCAGAGAAGTCCAGGCCAATTCCAGCGATATGCTCTTTTTTTTTTTTTTTTTTTGAGCCTCTTGTAGCTTTCAAATGCATTTCCAACTTCGCCGCAAAAGGTGTCTGTAAAAAAAAAAAAAAGAAAAAAGATTCCCATCCGATGAACCTTTTATTTCTCTAGCATACGTGCGGTTTAAAAACCATTCGTGCGAAACAGATGAATCTTCCTTTTCCTGCTTTTGTCAAGCCATGAACACAGCCGTGCATTTTTATTTGGACCCCTGAAGGCCACCGTAACGTACGCAGGGCCAAAAGGCAAGACGAGCCGGCGTTGTCGTCGTCCTTGATTTGTTGATTTTGTTCCACCAATCGGACGAGGGCCTCACATGGAAGTGTTCCTCGCACGGTGTGTTTACCATGGTACCAAGGCCCCAAATCAAGGGCACATTCCTCTCAGCATGTGACCAAACTGAGCGCGCCTCTGTGTTTGTCTGTGATGTCATGTGTGATGTCACGTGCTGCCTATGCTGTGTCTTCCATATGGCCCCATGCGCTATAGCTCGTAAGCCGTTGTTCTAGAAAGAGCAAGAAACATAACATAATGACAAGGACAGGCCATTCAGCCCAACAATCCTCGCCATTTTCCTGACTAAATTAGCCCCCTGATTACCTACAGACTAGATAATAACTGTCACTTTTGCAGTGCTTTGTTGTTTGCTCCAGTTCAAATATATTTTTTTTCTTAAAGCCAAAGAATATGGCAGACAGCTGGGTAGAACCTGGGCCTTTTTTTCCAGCAATAATCTGACCAATCACGGAAAATGATTTGTGCAGTTTCCCCATTGTCACCATTTAGCCAGACTTTACCTACTGACACTGGGCCAGCCAGCAGGAGAGGGGCTCCCTCTGTAAGCCAAGCTGCCCTGGAGGATTCTTCCCACTGGGGAGATTATTCTCACCACTGGGAGTTTTTCTTCTCCCTCCAGAGAGTTTTTTTTCTCCCCATAAAGCACCTTTGTGAGTGCGCAACAATATATAAAGCAAACCTTATTTGATTTACTGCTCTTTGTTTTATCAGCTGTGTGCAATTACAAAGTAAACTTTTTGTCTTCTCTCTTTACAAAAGCCTAAGATTCACATGAACATAAAAAACGAAAAGACATCCTGGTTGATTTTCAACTATGTGCCTCAGCGATTTATCTCCCGTGAATCCGGGAGAGACACAGACTAATGACTCAATTAACGGGCGGACATTTCTCCAATCCGCAGAAAATTTCTGAATGCTCGATTGTTCTTACCCTCCGAGCAGACGTGTGAGGAAGTGATTTATAAAAAAAAAATTTCTTTTTCTTTTTTTGATGAAGTGGCAGTTAGGAGTCATAAAGGGTCCCGGTGTTTCCCCGTGAGGTTTGTCAGCGATGCCCCTGTGGTACCACTGGAGATGACTCCATTAACCCCAGAGAACCTGTCATGGGGGGCTGTTGCCTCCTGCCAGTGGATACTCGAGGTAAGAGGTCGGGGGATAAGAGTGTTATGGAGTGCACTCTTCATAATGCCGATCAGCGAGCAGGGCAAAGGTCACGCTGTCCCACGATGCATTGCTCTTGACCGTGCGAGGCGTGGGAGGCTTCATCGAGCTTGCAGCTCGGCGCTCGAGAACGCGTTCCCTCCAATGACCCTCTGTTCAGCAGGGCCTCGTCACAACCCCCCTTCGACCCCCCCCCCCCCCCCCCCCCCCCCGACCCCACCACCACTCATCCCCTCGCAACAATACCCCAAACTCCGATTTCTGTCAGTTTCCGTGGCAACCACCACAAACGCAGACGTGAGGAAAGGGGAGGGATAACCCGGGGGGGTGTGCGGCGATCGCGGCCGCGGCGTGCGGGGGGGGAACGTTTTTCGGGTCGCGCGGCGCATCGTCGTCGTCGCGGGCCGGTCTGGGAACACGGGGCGCCCTCCCTTTTTCGGCTCTTCCTGGGAAACGGAGCAGACGCAACAGAGGAATGTAAATCCGGGTTTATCTGATGGGAACGCAGTGCGGCCCCAGAGGCACTCTGGATCACGGTTGGGGGGGGGGGGGCTGACGACGGACGGACGACGGACGGGGGGGGGGTCGCCCCAGCTGCGCAGATGCGCTGCGCTGATGCAGATTTTTTTTTTTTTTTTAAACAGCGTTTTAGCACAAGCTTCGCCCAGATTTAAACTCACGCTCCTCTTCACTGTCCTTACAGCAGGACAGGTCTCATGCCAGCCAAACTGGTTTAACACATACAGTATATATATACCCACAAAAACAACAGGCAGATAAACTCAGCGACAATAAACAATTTTTACAAAAGATTATCACAAAGCACGATATGTGGATTATTATCTGGTTTAATATGCATTGTGACTGCCTAGAAATTGAATGAACACAGAAGTAGCAATACTGGTTTAATATATAGCAGGTATCTGCATACAATTTCACAAACTCAAAGAACATCAAGTGTTCAAATGAAATAGCAGTTTACTGATTTAATTAAAGCCAGTAACCAACAATACGTATTTAAGTGGTGGTTAACTGGTGGTGTGTGTCTTTGTATTTAAATCCTATTTACTAAATCAAATTTACAATTCTGATTGAAATTAATCAAATTGACAATATCTACAATTTCAGTCAAGCAGAAGATACCATCTTCTACCAGATAAGTAAACTGATATTTCATGGATCTAAACTTCATTCAACATCTTATAACGTGACACAGATTGACACCAAATATGGGTATTATGGGAACTGTAGTTTCCCCCCCCCCACTAAACCTTTGATGGACATCTTAGAACCTGTGACAGAAAACAGACCATGTAGAGCTAATGCAGCAGTGGCTGAGGTCACGTCTCTCTGTGTCCAAAATGCTACTGACAGGGAGGGCACAGGTGCTTTCACGAGGCATCACCGCCCCTCGTTGAGAGGAACTCCCAGGAGAGGCGGGCGCGTGCCAAACTTACACGCACTGGCACACGCCACGCGCACGCGCGCGCTCACGGTCACGGAGGCCGGGAAAGGCTGGGCCCGCGCGATTGGCTCCGCTGGCTCTGGGGGGCACGGGAGGGGCTGTCGGCATAGCCAGCCGGGCCGTCCCAGGCCCGCCCGCGGACCCGTCGCGCTCGCTCATCGCTCCGCCGAAGCCTCGCCATCGCCGTCCCCGCCGCCGGGCGGCGTCTCTGCAGCTCCGCGCGCGGTAACGCAGAATAGAGGGAAGGCAGTTTCCCCGGGCAGAGAAAGCAAGAAGCCGGCTGTTGCACGAGGGCTTGCAATTTGCTGCATGTGGGCGGCCCCCCCCCCGAAAAAAAAAAAAATTGACGCAAGCGAGAATACCTAGAACGACAAAGGCGGGAAGAAGAACCCGCAACGCCCGTACGGCGGACCCGGGGGGAACCACCCACGACCGGGGTGATGAACCCGTGCGCTCCACGGGGCGCGCCCGACGCCCCCGGGCGGAACGGATCTTCGACCGCATTCGCGAGCCTGCTGACCCCGCCTCCACCCCTCCCCCACCCCCTGGCCTTCTCTGTTTGGTTAGAGGAAAAACTCCTCCCCCTCCTTGTTTCCCTCAGAGCGCGTTTCTCGCTATCCGCGCTGCGTGGGAGCGAACGCCGCGGCGCGGCCGCGGCGGTAGCGGCGGCGGCTTTTCTCCTCACGTACGCCGTCGCCGCCCGCGCGCCAGATGGCTGCTCGCTTGTTGCGGTTTCGTTCGGGGGCGGGGGCTGGAGTAAACGCGGCTGCTTCCTGAGAGCGCCGGCGAATCGGTGCGCCGCGGCGCGCGCCGGCCAATGGGAGCGCTGCCTCTCCGTTCCATGAGTAGCCCCCCGTCGCGCGAGCGCGTGCGGAAGGGGGCGCGCGGTCTCTGACGTCCCAAAAGGGCCTCTGGGTAGTGGCGAGGCGCGGGGGGGCACGCATCTCATTACGCTCCTCCTCTGGCAACCGAGTCTGGGACGGTCCCAGCTGCACCCCCCGCAGACAGAGAAGACCCCCCCCCCCCCCACAGGGACGATCATCTGGGATCTGGGATCTGGGATGGGTACTTCTGAGCCTTTTCATGCCCCCGAATGGAGATTCAGTCTCGTCGTGTGATTTAGTCTCATCCTCCCCTCAGAAGAAACTTCAAGAAAAAAAAAATTTCTGTAGACATATATTTGTGAGCTTAATTCCTCCCCTTTGTGTCTGGAATCTGCATTTATTTATTTATTTATTTTTCACACAGTGCTTGTGCAGTGGTTTTAAAGGAAGTACAGGCTTTGTGAACAACGTTCTGTCCTACATCTCTATGAAATTAAAGATTGTGCAGTGTTGTAAGTCTTCTGAAATAGGAACTTGAAATATATATGATTCTTATTATTAAATCTTGCTTTTGATCTTCCCTCTACCTGAAGAAATTTGGGCACGTCCTAAATATGATCCCCAAAGTCTGGCTCTGACACGAGAATGGGCTGCTGCTGAGAGAAAAGGGTGACATGGGGTGGGGGGGGGGGGGGGTTGGTGTTTTTTTTTTTTTTTGGATTGCCAGGTTCCTACACCTTCCCACATTTACGGGAAGGGTCTTGCCACACTATCAGATGCGCCCGCTCAAGCCGTAGTTTCAGAGGAAGTACCCCCCCCCCCCCCCCCCCCCCCCCGCCCCCGCACCCCCCACATCGTCGGCCACATACCAGCCTGCCCCGTCTGTGAGCGTGGGCCTGGGGCTGGCTCCCTGCCAGGGCCCTGTTTCCCGGCTGCATGTGACGCCTGCAGCAGGACGTCCCGCCTCCCGTGTGTAAATGTGTGTTTCTGCACAGCCCCCAGCCCGTATCCTTCTACATACTGGTTTTTTCTTTCTTTTCTTTTTGCCGCAGCACGCCCTGAACCCGGCGGTCGATGAAAGAGCAGCAGCTGCATCGCCCGACAGTTTCCCGCCATTTCTCCTGCTCACACACGTGGTCACGTGTGGCCCCTGAGCACGGGCACACAAACACACACACACACACACACACTGCTTCCACACGCACACACGTGCATACACACACACAAACACAAACACACACACACACGCCCACGCACGCACACACAGACACTCATACACACACACTAACACACACACACACATACTCCTTCCACACGCACACACGCACATACATTCACACACACACACACACACACTAACACACACATGCGCATGCATGTACACACATGCCCAGGCAGACCACCATCCTCACACGCATATTTTTCTTTGGGGAAGACCTCACAGATACAATAAAATCAATGGTTCAGATGCAGTAGAACCTCCTGAGGTACTAATGCATTGGGAATAGGGGCCATTTCGAAAGTGAAATGAAAACATACCACACGTATCTTTAAGAATTGGGGTCCTTTATTGTAATGATTCACTGACATTATGGCAGTCTTGTTTATTTTTAAATTGCTTTTCTCCTTATTTCTCCATTTTGAAAGTGCAGTTGTACTTGTCAGTGCTCACTGAAGCTCCAGTAACCAATTCAGGAGAGCGCATCCAATCATGTGCTCCCCTACAAAGGACATAATGTGAGCAGCTATTTCATATCACCCTGCCGTGTGCAAGTCGGGCTCACACACAGTCATAGAAAGACATCTCTACATGTAAAGAGGGTCCCTGGTGCATCATGGAACAATGTCACCTATGCTGACTGAAGCCCTCCCACCTCTAGGTGGCGCTACAGCCAATTGCAGTTCACCCTGTGGGGCTGCAGGCCACTGTCGGCACTTGCACAGTCAACTCCAGACTGTGGGTTTCGTCCTTGACAGGATACGTTACCCAGCTACCCTGCCTTATTTTTAAACCTTATTTTCAGTCTATTCTCATAGCCATAGTCCTTTCTCTTATGTTAATAAGCAATAGTCAAGTCAGCCCTGTTTTGGATTTCAATCGTTATTATTTTTAGATTTGAACTTTCTGAATGATGCATTTGTTGTGACCTGGTGTCTTTATCTTATGAAAGCTATCTGGTCTTGTTCTCTTTTTAACTCAGATTTAGATCTCACTGGTTGGCTTGTACAATGAAATAATGGCCCAGATGTCTCAACTAAAGCTAGTGTGTTCATGAAAATGAATCATTTTGGGAACTGACAAGTCTATGATGCTATGATATGGACAAGCGTTTTGTGTACTGTTATCAGACCTAGTTTTGATCTGTCATTCAGTTTCAGTATCCTCTTGCTCAAAACAAAGTTAAAGCAGTTTTTTTTTCTTTCAGATTATCTTAAAAATAATTCCCAATGGTGAGAAAATTTAAAATGTATCTAAAACTGTCAACTGTGCAACCTTGTAGTCTTGTGATGTTCTTGACAAAATACACTCTAGAATTAAACACTACTTGTTTTCCTGAGTAAATTCCAAATTCCTTTTTTTTTTTACATCAGTTCCTTTTTGTTACTGTTGCTATGTTAAAATCATACATTCTATATCACACACCACATTTCCCAAGTGCCCTTTTTTCACGGTGACTGTCGACTCAGAGTCAAAGCCCCATATGCCAGCTTCACAGTTACACCACCAGACTCTGGAGACTATGGTCAAAAAGGGGAAAAATGCTGCAGACCCCAGTCAGACGAAACCAACCCTGTCGTGAGAGAACCTGAGGAGAACCTGCAAGGTGATGAAAGGGGGGGGGGGGGGGGGGGGGCAGGACGGCATCGTTAAAATTCCTCCGTAATCTCGCGCGGGGGCGATCAGATACGCCGGTTGAATATTATTTCCTGTTTTGACGTTTACGACCGCGCTGGCCTCTCAGAACAAACGGGCGCGGGAAGGGCCGACTGGCTCGGGGACGCGGGCCCGCGGAGACGAAGTTCGGGGCGGGCTTTGAAACGTTACCGTTACCGGCGGGCTGAAAAAACTCTCCTGAGCTCTGGGGTCTTCTCCTCGATCGAAGCGTTCCTTGCGGCCCCGTCCAAAGGGGGAAAAACCGAGAGAATGCCAGAATAAATAAAATAAAATAAAAATAAAAACACCGGGGGTGCTCTGCTCGGTAGAAAAGCAAGTGGTGTAATTGATGCTTTATTTGCACACCACTGTCTCTGTGAGAGGCGTGTACACAGCGCACAGGTAGAGGAACGTTTATTCTCGCTAGGCTCTCTGTTACGTTACATTTTGGCAGTTAGTGGACGCGTTTATCCCGAACAATATATGCAGATTTTTTTTTTTTCTATTTACATGCTGCGCAATATAAACACATTTAGATATTTACCGAAGCAATTCGGGCTAAGCACTTTGCTCAAGGGCACAATGGCAGGCGCCCAGCTGGAAATTAAACCCACAGCCTTTAAGCCTTTAAGGTGTGAGGTGTGATTAGAGTGTTCTTATCTGAACATTCTAACGCTGATGTAACAATCACTCCTGGTGATTGAAAACAAAGGAGTTCTAGAACACTGACTTGGAAAAAAAAAAGCCCTATATCAACCCCAACCCACATCACCTCTGCTGAAATAAAATGGGCAATTGTTCAACGATTCCTGAAACTCGATGTAGCCAAGAAAGTATTCGGCCAAAATACGACTCTACTTGGACCGCTCCAGGGTGTGTATTTGTGAGAGACGAAGCAGAGCCGAAAGAATCAGGAGCTGAATCTCTGCCATCAATAATGATGTGCTCACAAATTCCATCCTTAAATTTAGTAAATTGTCTGAAAAAACATGATGATGACCAAAATGAATGACATTAACTTAGTCCACATAGGTGATAAACCTTCAGTCTCAGCACTGTTGCTAACAAATACAATGTGGGAAAATCAGCAGTGTTTCATACAAGAAAGGAAAAGAACAAAATCAAAAAACAGTTTGCAAAATAGGTCCAAGAAATCAGGTCACTGAAAATGAAATATATCATTTGGAAAGCAGATAGATGAGAAAATAATGATTTAATTCTGGTGTTATCATTGCTTCATTTGAACTATGAGTTTAGCTACAGAAAAATGGCAATGATTTAATGCTGCAATTAAATGAATTATTTAAATTAATAAAAATGTGTTATTTTGGACGTCAACTTGTTCATGTGCATCTATAAATCTTAAGAAGAAAATACCTTAACATTACATTACAGTATATTTAGCAGACGCTCTTATCCAGAGCGACTTGCACAACTTTTTCATTGAATTGCTTCCATTTATACAGCTGGATATACACTGAAGCAATGCGGGTTAAGTACCTTGCTCAAGAGTACAACGGCTAGTGTCCTAGCGGGGACTCGAACCTACAACCTACAGGTTAAAAGACCAACTCCTTACCCATTATACTACACTGCCGCCCAGATTACAGATGTGGCCCCAGTGTTTCCACAGCGAGTGGCACAGTCGAGCAGAGATACAGTATTTACCGTGACCCCTGGCCCTCACGTGTCCCTCTTCAAAGAGACCTGCCTACTGTTTGCTTTGGGAGTTGGGCGGGTTTAACACAGCAGGCAGTGCGTGACCTTTGACCTCAGCGAGAGGACAGTCTGCTACATCTGCTGGTTCGTTCTGTTTATGACGCAAGTCATTCCAAGAAATCCTGTCAAAAGTCTCAACTGGTTGGAAATGAACTCCAAAGTCTGGGCTGGCTTTCAACTTTATTGTTTTTTTTTCTCTCCCCTTTTCCTTCTTTTTTTTTTTTTTTTTTTTACAGTGCATTGCATCAGATGGACAGCGATGACAAGCCTGCTCTCTTTCACTCTCACTCTCTCTCTCTCTCTCTCTCTCCCTCGGTCTTTCGCTCTCTGTCAATGGCTTTTACACCTGCACTTGAAACAATAACACGGGAGAGTTTAGAAAGGATGGTAGGGATGCGTTTTTTTTTTTTTTTTTTTTTGTGCTTACAAATTTCATTTCAATTCGTGGCATGAATATTTCCCAGACATATCGGGACAGACACGTGCGTGTGGGCAGAACTAGGACCGATTTGCAATGGCGAGGCCGAGAACACGTAGTAAACAAATCTGTCATGACTGCAAGCGAAGAAGCTACGCTTCACAAGCTGCATTCCTATCAGCTTGAATTTATGTGACTTTATAAATGTCAATTCTCAATGGTGCCTAATGGAAAGCAGGACTCCATACACTGTCACCCAGCATACCAAGATTACCACACAGTAGCTCACAGCACCTGTATAGTTGATCCACAGTATAGTACAGTAGTTTGCCTCTCTTTCACACGACAAGAGAAAAGTGGCTCATGTTCCACGCTCATTCACAGAGGTTTAAAGTGGTCCTCTGTCTCCGTTAGTGTCTTTGTCTTGTTCTCTTCAAAGCTTGTGCGTCCAAGAAGACCCACACATGGAATAAGGGAATGGGGAATCTAGTAGTCAGGTTATGAGAGTAATCTAACCTAAAACGCTGTGCTCGGAGTTGATCCTATAGTTGCGATTTCTTGCTATGTCGTGGGGGTTTCTGTTTCTGTGTACTCTCATTTGTGAATGAGCACAGGACCGAAGATGCTCATAAGAGTTATATGATAGATTATAGGATTGTTGGTGTGGTACAGACTCCGTGAGGTTGTCTATCTTCGGTGCAATAAAGACCTTTTTTGACCTGTGCTCTTCACCGTCTCCCAGATTGCAGTCAACCAACCATCCCCCCCCCCCCCCAATCTCTCTGATTTGTACCATACGGATTCCCTTCCTACCCAATATAGTTCTGGGGATTATAGTTTTAGGTCACAGAGCCCATGACCTCTTAACCTTCCATATTCATCACTTTACATTCTGCATCATAATTTGTTTTGTCTGCATACGTCTCTGTCATATTCAGATTGCAAAATTGAAAAAAAAAATGCTGTCAGCACTTGAATGAACGCATTTATTGTTTGTCAAGCATATTGGTACAGCTGAGCTGCACTGGGATGATTGAGCTTCTTGACTGAATATTTTCTGGATCAGCTGGACCAGTTGATTAAATGTAAAGTATTCCACATAGAATTACGCTTCAACTCTCACTGTTAAAGAAAAAAAAAAAAACATTTTATTATCCTAGAGTAAAAAAAAGAATAATAAAAAGAATAATAATAATTAAGCAAAACTAGTTTCGGTTGCTGTGTGGTATAAATCTGACTTTTTGTCACCATGTAAATCACAGCTGTAAGGCATTAGCGCATCTAAAACTGATTGTGCTGTTGCTTTGCGTCTTCTTTGCTTTTCTCTGGCCGGTTTGACCGTTTTACACTCAACCCCGTTCTGGATTTTCCAGCGTCCCGGTGCTGGTGTCACTTGTCTGGAATGGCAGGACTGCAGCTCCTTCTCCTTTTCGCACAGAGGTTAAAGGGGGTCATGTTGACGGGGGGTCAGGACGGTGGTGGGTCTCAGTGACCTGCTGGCAATCAAGGCTTGGCTCACTACGCACAGTGTCCTCAGCAGCATGGAGTTCTGGGCCAGATTCTATCAAACGCACTTAGACCATTTAAGGACATGTGCAATTCAAACGCACTTAGCCTGTTTAAGGACATGTGCGATTCAAACGTACTTAGATCGTTTAAGGACATGTGCAATTCAAACGCACATAGACTGTTTAAGGACATGTGCAATTCAAACGCACATAGACTGTTTAAGGACATGCGCTATTCAAAAGCACCTAGGCTGAAAAAGGGCATGTGCAATTGAAACCCTCAATTCAATTTAGCCAGCCCTGTATCTCAATAAAGTTGACACTGCCGATGAACAAAAGCAAGAGGTGCCTGCTAGTGAAAATGAGTTTTCACTGAATGATTGACACTCCTGGTCGTGATTTATTGTTCGCAGCACTTCAAAAATATTCAGCCTTTCATGCCAACAGCTCTTTTTGGGTCAACATTTTTGATAGGTTGAGTGTGTATTTTTAGAAGAAGTTTTTTTAAAAGACATTTTGTTAACAACAGACCTGTATCTGGATCCATACAAGTGAGGTTGTTGATTTGGAGATTCACAAAATGCCATATAATGGTTTCATACATGTTTTTTTATGATTGCAATAGATTCCTTCTTTTTTAAACCAATTTTTAATCTTTATTTAGCTTAAACTACACCATCTTACAGTTTTGGGGGGTTTTTCTTGCAACAAAATAAATTTGGCAGGAAAAAAGCTTGAGTGTGCCCTATTGTTGCAGTATTATATAAAAACTAATTTAAAATCAGCACTCTAGTAACTGCCAGTCCAAAGACATTGATTTACAGCTTTGTTTGTTTAAATGCAATATAGAAACAAGGTGAGCGGCTTTTTAAAAACTTTTATGAGCATGTTGCACCACAAGGTGTGAATCATACTAAAAAATTGTACGACTTCCATCCTTTCCTGTTCCTGATTTTTCAGTTTTAAAGAGCTTTAAGTGTGCGTGTGCACATGCGTGTGCGTGTGTGTGTGTGTGTGTGTGTGCGTTTGTGTGTCCTGTACACACAATAGCACAAAATTACCATGGCGACAAATGCATACCAGCATTAATGCACGGAAGGGCTCATCTCAGCTGACGCACAGTAATTACATACATCAGCTTGCAGTCTGGGAAAGGCTGACGTTAAATTAACACACAGTGCATATGCACATTCGAATCAACAGTATGATTAAATGTGATGGCGGTACGCTTGCGGCAGATGTTCTCCTGTGATGAGCCTGTGGATTAAAGGAGGACAGGCCCGGGCCAGAGGTGTGCCATTAACTAATGCAGAACAATCACAGGCTGACAACGGCAATGGCATTCAATTCAGGGGGAAAAAAAAAAAAAAACTGACAAGGAGTCAGGGAAAAAAAAAACATCCATTGTTGGTCACACGGTCCATTATCAGAGCTGTTATGCCCCCCCCCCATCCTCCCCTCCCTCCCTCTCCTTTTAAGTGAACACATTTTTCAGTTGAGGATCACACAGCGCCGCAATATTTCCTTCGCTGTATTCGTTGAACTCGGGCATAAAAGAAGCGCAAAAAACAAGCCCTTAAAATCGCAAAAAAACTACGAGCCTGAAATGGTCGTGCGGTTTGTTGTCAGAACGACTATTCATTTCCGGCATTTCCGTTCTCACCCCAAACTCTGGCCTCAGCTTTTACCCTCACTCACTGCCTCTGCCCCTAACCCTAACCCTAACCACAGATCAGCTTCACATAATCGCTCAATATACGCAAGTAACAGCACGGAAACCTAACGCTCACTTGCAGTTAGATTACATATATGTAATTACATTGTAATAACATGGTTATGTCAGGTCCTAATTTAAAGGGATTATCAAAAATATCTTCTATTCGACAAAAACACAGGCAGGCATACTAGCCTGTGAGAGTAAGCGCCATTCTCTGAGCCCTACATTTTTATAGTCTGGGCGCCATTGTCAAATGCTAGCTTTAGCTCAAGGTGCTGGCAAATTAGACAATTGCGTGACATCAGGCTTTGGCACAACCTTGGTGCCGTTGTAGAAGAGGCCGGTTTGATAGGAATAAATTACTGTGGGTGTTAATTTCTTTCCCTTTAAAAACATCAGTGCATCAGCGCCATAGCCAACTGCTAAATTTGGCCAACCAGCACGTTTGTCCGTTATGAGCCTCTCTATGAACCGTTACTCGTGGCATAAAAACAAAGGCGAGACTTTTCATATTTATTTTCCTCTCAAACAAAATATATTTTCAACCTAGAAACAAGTGTTTGTCTCTTTGTTCCATTGTAGTCCGTTCTGTTTAAAACAGTAATAGGAACAGCTTCCGTGCCGTGTGCTTTCAAAAGCCCATTTGTCCTGAACCAGAAAAACAACTGACATGTCCATAAACATGCTTTCACAGGTCCATTCTTCCAAACCAGAAAAACAGCAAAAATCGCCATAAATCACATAAATAACGGAAAAAAATAAAAAGCCCTTTTGTTCAGGGAAAGGAAAATATATGAACATCAAGACAGGTCTAAATAAAAAAAAAAATAATTAAAAAAAACACTGATAAATGGCAAGAAATTGTTTTTAGATCTACTAAAAAATAAAAACTGCACGGATCCAAATATAAGCGTAGGCTACTCTATAGACAATTACATCTATTTACTCAAAATAGCGAGCTACAGGCCATAGCTTGAGCGCAATTTAAATTTTTTTTTTTTTTTTAAAAACAGCGATTGTTCAAATGAAAGAATCTTTAGTCGGACAAGAGCATTTCAACTAAACAGTCAGCTCGCCGACTAAAGGAAGTCCAACCTAACAGTTACTGACTTGCTTAATTGTATAAGTGTCATTGAGTGTAACTGATGTGTAATTTGAGAGGGGTTTTGAGGCGTTTTCTGGAAAACAGCCAATGAGTCTGCCTTCCCTGATGAAATTCACAAATATGGAGCGTTCAGTGAAGTGGATAAGAGGAAGTGGTACTTTCTGTTTGGCTACGTTACCACACAATAAAGCGGCCATTTTCTCAGCTAGCGAGCCACTGGCTTTGCGTGGAAATGTGCTACATATGGCCCCTTTGTTTGAGACTGGCAGTCACTCAGCCCCAGTGCTCTCCCGCTCAATCAGAGGAGTGGTCACACCGCCGTCCAAGGCCCCACCCCCCCGAAAACCCCCCCCCCCCCCCACCGCCCTGGCATCTGCAGCGGGAATGCGCACGCACGACAGACGGCGGGTTAATTGAATTGCATTGTGGGCAGACTTGCGGAATGAAGCAAGCTCAGATTAACCCTTTAAGGTGTGAGATCACAAACACGTGATTAGAAGGTTCTTAACTGAACATTCTAACGCTGATGTAACAGTCACTACTGGTGACTGAAAGCAGTGGAGTTCTAGAGTTCTGGCTTTGAATTCTGGGGGGGAAAAAAATCATTCCAAATAATCTGCTCTTCAGCGGGTTAGACTGCACATAGCCAGGGTTTCTATGCCCCTCCCCCCCTCCCGTCACAAACACTCATATTCACATGCACTCAAACTCCTGAGATAAGGGCATTGTGGGGCAAAGCCGATCTGGCTAGACGATGTCATCAGTAGCTCCTGGGTAATCCTCTTATGTGTGGTCAGCTGACCTCAGTGTCGGGAAATCCGCCCGGTGGGGGCGTGTAAGGTGGGGGTGGGTGGGGGGGGAATCTGAGCCATGTGTCAATAAACAAGGAACAGGAGCAGATAAATTTTTTGGGGTGCTTTTGGGAAATCTTAATTATTTGCTATTTTGCATGTATATGCGTGTGTGTGTGTGTGTGTGTGTGGGGCGGGGGTGGTTGTCATTCTCTAGAAGCAATGGCCACAGCGACGCGTTTGGGGAGGAGCCAAGGGAACGACGCAGACTCGCGTGCGTCCGCCTGTGTGGACATTGCGTCTGGAGGAAGAGTCTGGGGAGCCAAGCAGATGGGAATGCTTCCTTCATATGCAGACCATCCATCCCTCAAACAAGTAGCAGGTGGTCCCCCTTGATGAGAGAGCAAGTTTATTGGCTTGACACTTCCAGGAATCTTCACTTTGAAATGTTTGCCCAAGGTCCACGGGCTCATTTCATGAAAATTGCACGTGCTTGCATTACTCTCAGATTACCAATGACTGTCAAGACGCATTTCACTCGCGGTCGCTAAACGTATCCGCTACCAGTTCAGGATTTTCACCAAACCCACCTTCCCTTCGTGATTGTGGTGTTCCAATAAAGCTTGTAGGGAGAAGATCTGGAGGCCATGTCGCTTTTAACAGGTGCTGTTCGTTTTATTCCTTTGTCTCAGTCATTATCATCTGTAAGCAACTGCAGGCGTTTCTCAGTGCATTAGGGCTCAACAATAGACACCGCAAGTTCATCATTCAGCAAAAGCTTTGCTTTAATTATCAATATTTAAGCTGCTATTATTGAACACCCACAATTAAAACCAGAACATTTTTTCAGTTGATAGCATAATAAAGGATGTGTTCCCTTACTAGGACCTGTTACGAATGAACGTAGTTTACTGAGCGTTTGTCTGTTCGTAGACGGGGCCACTTGTTGTCACCGAGCAAGCGAGGCCGAGAAATTACAGTTATTACTAAGCCACCAATTACTGCCAAAAGCACCGTGCACTTTGTGAAATATATTAATGGGATGAAATTGCAAAGTCTTTATCAAAATATGTAAAAAAAAAAAAAAAAAAAAGGAGAGCCCTGCGATAGATTGCCGGCCTGTCCAGGGTGTATTCCTGCCTCTCGCCCAATGCATGCTGGGATAGGCTCCAGCACCCCCCCCCCCCCCCACGACCCTGACCAGGATAAGCGGGTATAGATTATGGATGGATGTAAAAAGGAGAGATGAAGCGTTTGCATCTCGCGGACGTTAGATGTCGACCTGGAAAAAAGAAACGGGCGGTGTAACATGGTCAAGTTTAACGCTGCTGAAAAAATGTCAGTTTTTTTCCCGAGTTAAATTAGACGCAGAGACAACCATTTTCAAGCAGAATATGGACATTCAAAGTGGCTCGATTGACTCAACCACATATCAGTGGATTAATGCAGTCGTAGTCTTATATAACTTAGGAAAGCTCTAAAACTGAGTCTCTCCGTGTTCTCACACAGGTGAGTGCATAGGCATTAGGACGGCTCAAACAATCGTGATTGGCCAGATTTCCATAGTATGACACGTAACGCATGAATTATGAAGAAAGTGCATCATGGCGCCTTGACAGACAGTGATGGAAACACAATACAGAAAGAACTGGATGCTGCATGGGAGAAATTATAGGATATATAGCAAGACTGAAAAATTGTTAGTTGTGAAAGGAAAAATGGGCTATTACAGCAAAATCATGGGGTACAAGATGGAAGAAATCTTGGTTATAATAAAGAAAAAATCCTGGGTTATATTAAAGAAATAAATCAGGATATATGATAGGTAATATTGTGTTGTGAGGGGGGGGGTGGGGGGTTGGGGGGTGTGACACAGTGGAGGCCGTATCAAAATACACCCATTTAGAGGCAAACAGTAACTGCCTGGAATTCCCAGGGGTTTTTACTCGGAGCTGAACAGAACATAAGAACCTTGTTGATTAGAAAATTCCATTCAGCCCATTTTGGGCCTGTTATTTCGACCTCGGTCTGAAGAGTATGCGCTGTTGCGCTGTGTCAGGGTCACTTTGAACACTCTTCATGTGAAGAAGACTCTCGTCAAAGGTTTTTTTTTTTTTCCTCAGAAATTATGTTTCCGTTATTTCTCTTTTCCTGAAACGGCTTACTGGCATAACCTTTAGACATCATGCAGTTACGTGTGAGAAAGACATTTGCTCACAGTGAGCAAAGTGAAAATAGTTTCTTGAGGTTCTTCAAGGTGTTAGATTCCTCTCCTCTCTCTCTCTCTCTCTCTCTCTCTCTCTCTCTCTGTTTCTCTCTCTTGCTCTCCGTCTCGGTTGCCAAACTGCTATTTTATGTTTTACACACACTGCAAAGGGCCAGCGGGAAGTTAATCTTCTGTCCAAATCCTCCCAATCCCCCCCCCCCCCAATCTTCTTCAGGCTAGTTTGCCTATTCTGCTTTTTTTTTTTTTTTTTTTTTGCTTTTTGGGTGCTGTAGCAAAGGCTTGACCATTCAAAATTTGCTTTTAAGGCAAGGAAATAGACAATAAAATTGTGATTTGTTGAACAGGCTTTTTGCAGACTCATATAGAACACGTGAATGTAGAATTCCTTTGTTTAACGGCCAGAATTAAACGCTGTTTTAAAAATGATTCCTCGTTCTTCAAAAGCCTTTGTACATTCTGTTATGCAAATATATAAATGGATTGCCACCAGTCTTTTGCATGGCAGGCCTTAGAAGGTGTTTGCATTTAAATTATTCAAAAATATGAGTTATGGGTATATCTTATTGTGTCAAATCCAAATGATCATTTACAAAATATTACAATATATGTTAACTTAAAGCTTGCAGTCCAGTTTTCTCCAGTCTGGCTAGCATTATATAATGATTGTTGCATACGTGCGTGTATGTGTGTGCGTGAGTCTGTGCATGTATCTGTGTGCATTTGTTAGTGTTTCAGTGTCAATATTTGTCTGTGTGCATCTGCATGATTCTGACTGTCTGTGCATGTGTGTGAGTCTACCTGTATATGTGTATATGTGACTTTATACTGTATGTACTTGAGTAGTGCTTCTGTGTATCTGTCTATTATTAGTGCATTTAAGTTGAAGTATTTGTGCATTTGCTTGTGTATCCATTTTTCTATGTGCCTGTGTGTCCATATTTGTGTCCTTGTGTATCTGTGTGAGTCCATACTTGTGTGTGAACTAACAAGCTGGCAGTCTCTCTCTCTCTCTCTCTCTCTCTCTCTCTCCTTTTCTCTCTCTCTCTCTCTCCTCCTCTCTCTTCCCTTCCCATCTCTTCTCTCTCTCTCTCTCTCTCTCTCTCTCATCTCTCTCTCTCTCCTTGTCCCCTCTCTGGTCCTCTCTCCCCCCTCCCATCCCCTCTCTCTCTCTCTCTCTCTCCCTCCTCCTCTCCCCTTGTTCAGGTTGGCCTTGCGGCTCCTTTTATTCTCCATGTATCTTATCGTCGGTCGGCAAATATTTGATCGCAGCTCACGGGCGGAGATAACCGTTTCCAGAAAGTCTCTGGGGGTACAAAAGAAACTGGTAAACCATTGCCCGCTGTACGAGGAGAAGAAAAAAAAACCCACCAAAAAACTACAGCTGAAACATTGGGTTTTGCTGTGCTTACACTATATGACCAAAGGTATTTGGAAACCCCTTGGTCTGGGGCTGTTTTTCCTGGTTTGGGCTAGGCCCCTTAGTTCCAGTGAAGGCAATGACATTCTAGACGATTCTGTGCTTCCAACTTTGGGGAAACAGTTTGGGAAATCCCTTTCCTGTTTCAGCATGATAATGCCCTCGGGCACACAGCGAGGTCCATATTGAAATGGTTTTGTGGAGATCGGTGTGGAAGAACTTGACTGGCCTGCACATAGCTCTGACCTGGACCCCATCCAACACCTTTGGGATCAATCGGAAAGCCAACTGTGAGCCAGGCCAAATCACCCAATCAGTGCTCGACCTCACCAATGCTCTTCTGGCTGAATGAAGCAAATCCCAGC
Organism: Anguilla japonica; assembly: GCA_025169545.1. Taxonomy (NCBI): domain Eukaryota; kingdom Metazoa; phylum Chordata; class Actinopteri; order Anguilliformes; family Anguillidae; genus Anguilla; species Anguilla japonica. Next base: position 10,295,462 of record CM045890.1, on the reverse strand, counting down.
AGCAATGCTCCTTCATCTAGTGTAAAGCCTTCTCAGAAGAGTAGATGTTGTTAAAGCAGGAAAAGGGTGGACCAACTCCATATCAATACCCATAATTTTGGATGAGATGCTGGATATCAGGTGTCTACATACCTCTGGCCAGGTAGAGTTTATCAGGAACTAGGCTGCAGCCCTAAGTAGAGGCAGAAGAGAGGCAGCGGTATGTTCTCCGCGCGTTTCTTACCCACAATTCCCCTGGTGGGCGCGCGGTTCGGTTTGCACGCCGCCTCCTTGTGACCCCTCATCTGCCCCGGCGTCCGTGCCCCACGCCGGCAGCGTAGCACAGTGGGCAAGGAACCGGGCTTGTAACCGAAAGGTCACAGGTCCGATTCCTGGGGTGGGACACTGCCGTTGTACCCTTGAGCAAGGTACGTAACATGAATTACTTCAGTATACATCCAGCTGTATAAATGGATGCAACGTAAAAAAAAATAAAACAAAAAATTTGTGTAAGTCGCTCTGGATAAGAGCATCTGCTAAATGCCTGTAATGTAGTGTAGTGTAGTGTAATGTAGTGTAATGTAGTGTAGTGTAATGTAATGTAATGTAATGTAATGTTGTGTAATGTAATGTCGTGTAATGTGATGTAATGTAGTGTAATGTAATGTAATGTAGTGTAATGTAATGTAGTGTAGTGTAGTGTAGTGTAATGTAGTGTAATGTAATGTAGTGTAGTGTAATGTAATGTAATGTAATGTAGTGTAGTGTAGTGTAATGTAATGTAATGTAGTGTAATGTAGTGTAGTGTAGTGTAATGTAATGTAGTGTAATGTAGTGTAATGTAATGTAGTGTAGTGTAATGTAGTGTAATGTAATGTAATGTAGTGTAATGTAATGTAGTGTAGTGTAATGTAATGTAATGTAATGTAGTGTAATGTAGTGTAGTGTAGTGTAATGTAGTGTAGTGTAATGTAATGTAATGTAGTGTAATGTAGTGTAGTGTAGTGTAGTGTAATGTAGTGTAGTGTAATGTAATGTAGTGTAATGTAATGTAATGTAATGTAGTGTAATGTAGTGTAATGTAATGTAGTGTAATGTAGTGTAATGCAGTGTAATGTAGTGTAATGTAATGGCGCGTGTCGGGGGGAAACGAGCTCGCCGTGTGAGGGGGATCCCGTTCGCGCGGAGGAACGCCGCGCCCCGAACACCGCCCGAGGCGAGGCTGATGACAGGGCCCCGTTAAAAAGGAGCGAGGGCAGACTCCGCCCGCGGGCAATCAAACCAGACAATGAGCGCTTCATCCGACGGCTGTAATTAGGCCGCTCCTTTCTCCCCTCTCCACTCGCGCTGCGTTGGGTTCCGCGCTGCCGTGTGCTCAAACCCGTGACAGGCCTCTATTGATGTTCCACAATGGCCGCGCACGTGATTAATTGATTAATACACTTTCGGGACGTTTTCTGAACAGTTTGACGCGGCGACATAAAAGGATGAATTGTGAATTCTGTCATCCTTTTAGCGCCCCCCCCCCCCCCCCCCTTCCTTTATCCCATATCGTACTGTCATCTCAAGGGTGTGACTTCTGTGGAAAACCGCGAACATAGCTTCGGACCGCAGAGACAAGGGCACCTTGGATCTCCATTTTAGCGAGCTTCACTGTATAATGGGATGAATGGGGATTCAAGCCTTTAAGGTGTGAGGTCACAGATATGTGATTAGAATGTTCTCAGCCGAACCTTCCGACGCTGATGTAACAATCGCTACGGGTGACTGAAAGCGAAGGAGTTCTGGAACACTGGAGTTCGAACTTCGAAGAAAAAAACCATTCCAAAACCCTGTTCTTCAAAGGGTCACGATGACAGCTCTTAATGTACCTAATGGATTGGGAGCTCATAGCTCAACGGGGGTCTGAAGGGGGTGTGAGGACCGAAAAGATCAAAGCAGCCAGCTCTGGACACTCGGCTAGTTAAACAAAGACTTGCAGCGCACAGCGACGGAGCCCGTCCAGGTGGTGCAGAGCACCTGCCTTCTTTAACCTGATAATGTGTTACCATTTAAGGTCTTGTTTTGTAATCACCAAACACATAAAATGTGCCTGCCCAGATACTGCAGTCTCATTTCTGAGGGGGCAATGAGGCGCATGAAGTGAATAGTTTAGACATGAAAACAAAGGCGAAAAGAGAGAGAGAGAGTGAGAGAGAGTGAGCGAGAGGGAGAGAGAGGGAGAGAGAGAGAGAGGGAGAGAGGGTGAGAGAGAGGAAGAGAGAGAGGGAGAGTGAGAGAGGGAGAGAGGGAGAGCAAGAGAGATAGAGAGAGAGAGAGAGAAGGTTATCATCATTGCCTATCTGATGCAATGAATTATAATCATATATGAAGGAAAGAAAAGCAAAAAAAAACCCCAGCGGAGCAGAAAACAAGCCCAAACGCTGGATTTGGGCAGATTAGGATGGCCCTTCAGCCTGCGCTGGGCTGGAGCTCCAGGGCTTGGGCCCCTTCCAGGCCTGTGCGAGCAGCCTAATCCCGGATTGCATGACATTGCATCACTCGGCTGCGATGCTCTGAAGAGCCCGACAGCCAGAGAGGAGCCAGAGGTCTGGAAATCCCCCTTCCTGCTGGGGGGGGACACCGTCAGCTGCTCCTGCCTCTCTGCTCCCCTGCTACTGGCCCCCTGCTATTGCCCCTCTGATACCTACTGCCCCAGTGTTGCAGACCCTCTGATACCTTCTGCCCCTCTGCTTCTGCCCCTCTGCTACCTACTGCCCCTCTGCTATTGCCTCTCTGATACCTACTGCCCCAGTGTTACAGACCCTCTGATACCTTTGCCCCTCTGCTACCTACTGCCCCTCTGCTACTGCCTCTCTGCTACCTACTGCTCCCCCCCTACTCCCCTCTGATACCTACTGGCCCCCTGCTACTGCACCCCTGTAACTGCCTCTCTGATACCTACTGCCCCCCTGCTATTTGCCCCCCTGTTACTGCTCCTCTGATACCTACTGCCCCCCTGTTACTGCCCCTTTGCTACTGCCCCACTACTGTTGAGGGAGGGTGAAAGGGTGAAGGGGGAAGGGGAGGGGGTGAACAGGGGGGGGGGGGTTCTGAAATCCATGCACAGTATCACTCTGAGAGATCACGCCAACTGAAGAGAATTTGGCCTTCAGAACTGGAGTAAGCCCTTCTCTTACCGTCTCTCCTCCTCAGGAGTATAAGCTCACTATCATGGCTTCCCTTTGCTCAAAGACACAATGTTCTTCATGGGCCAGACTTTTAAAGAGGGATGGAAGGAGCAAAGGATGACTTACGCTGATATACTCAAGTTAGTTTTTTTTTTTTTTTCCATTTCTCAACAGTTGATTTGGGTTCATTCAACCTGATGCAATGCAATTGACCCATTTCATTGCTGATTACGATCATAAAGTAAGGGAAACTTTTTTTTTTTTTTGGTTTCCATTAATATTTTCCATGAGGGCACAGATTTTTTGGCAGTTTCGTCCATTAGCATAGCCTGCAAAATATCACCTGCTGAGCCAATAAATGTCAGTTTAAAATGTATTACAGAATGAATAATTTTGTAATTCCCGTAACTGCTTTTGTGTTTGCCAGTAAACACACAGGACATTGCCATTGCACATTAATACCACCCACTGTACATTATATTAACTCCACTGGTCTGTGATTGGCCAACAGTATTAACTGGTGACTATTTTGAAGTATGGGTTAAATTTCTGAATTAAGCAATAAGAGAGTTTTTGAAATGTGTGTACAAAGGCTTTCGCTTACTCAATAGGCTTATGCTCCCAGTCTGTCCCGACAAGACCCCACAAATTATCACCACTATTTTTTTTTCTAAAAACAGGAACAATGTAGGTCTGTGTTCAAACAAAAAGTAGCCATTTTTGGCTGTTGGGCCAGCAACCGAACGGGCCTGTAGATTGACCCATGGCTTCTGTTATTACAGTTATTATCCTAACGGCCTCAACGCAGCGCCAGGGCCAGTTATGGCCGTTAGGTGCAGCTGGAACTTCAATCAAGCTTGGACAGCGTTTTGATTTCTCTCGTTGCAGTTGAAGTGCTTTAGAGCAGTTATTTCTCAGGGCGGCCCAATATTTCCCTACCACCCCGGCACTTCGCTCTTATTACTTGTAATCAGAGTAAAATGAGACCTTTTTATCATACAAGACAATTTTACACCATCCATTTTGCGCAATGACTTTCAACTTTTACGTCATATGCCAGAATAACTATCAACTATTATCTATATATTCAGTGTTATGCAATATCCTTTTATTTGTAACATTCCTTATTTTATGAAGGTCTGGCTCCGATCATATCTACAAACACATGGAAGATTCAGACAGCTGCAAAACTTTGTTCACATATGGCAAGGCGTGCATTTTAAATCGAAACCTGGTGAAATGAGTCTTAATACACATCTTATTTTTATACGTGGTATTTTTGTTCTCGCCTGTCTGTAAATAAGGAACATGTTTTGCTTTCTGGCACGGCGGGCGGAAGTGGGGGGGGCTGGGGGGGGGGGGGGGGGGGGCGATCGATAGCTTTCCCAGCAGAATCCGGTTTCATATCTGAATCTGTAACTCTGCAACAGAGCCGGCCAGACTGGAGAGAGAGACTCCGTTCATGAATAATATATGCCAAAACGCTCCAATACGCCATTAAAATTGACCTTGGTTAATAATTGATTGGAGGATTATGCCCCCCCCCCCCCCCACCATCCCTTCCCGCCTTCCCCCACTCTCGCCACTACCCCCACCCCCCCACTGAAGTCAACCTGTACTACTCTGTCTCTGGGTGGCCTTAGATATCATTTCTGGAGTCATAAAGCCAAGGACGTTTTCCTAATGGGGTTTAATCTCCATGGATACGGCCCGGATGTGCCGCGGAGCGGGCGTTGTGGAGTGGGGGGGTGGGGGGGGGGGGTGGGGGGGGGTGGAGGGGGGAGGGACGGATGGCAGGATAATCGAGGGAGCAGATCGGCACGGCCTGGAGATCCACTGAAACCCTGCAATCCAGGACTCACCGAAAACTACCGGCAAAACACCTACAGGAATATCATTCGTCTTCAACGTGGAAGTGATGCTTAAAACTACAGTGTGCTGAGTGTTATTCAATACACATTCGCCAGCCAGACAGTGTCCTGGAAATGACCCTGTGAAAAATACTTTCCTGTCTTCTCTGCATATTTCTGAATATCACTCCCGCTTTACCGGGGAAAATATACCCAGAGAGAGATTATTTTTCTTGCCTTTGATGTCTGTATTATTGCGGCTTGATATAAATAACTTTTTTTTTTTTTTTTTTTTTTTTAAATGCCGGGTGTAGTTTCACTGCACATCAGTCAAGATAAATTAGAAAGCAGATGTTGTAGTTTTTGATACCAGTAAAAGGAAAGGAAAGGAAATAAGCATTCAGACCAGGACTGCGTAGATTCCTTTGCAGGAGCAGGTGCTCAAAGTGAGGAAAGGGCACACCAACCTAGAAAAACAGTTTTACAGGAAAAACATTTACTGTACAGGATATATTTGCCAAATTCAATGGAAGAAAATTAATGAGAGCAACAATGCAATTTTTTTTTGTTTAATCCAAGGGGCACTTCAGGCACTTGGGGCAAAAGGGGCAGGTGCTTGGGTACCCGAACCCCATCCCAGCAGCCTCCCCACCCCCCCCCCCCCCCCATAAATCCCCCCACCCTGCCCCTCTGCACGAGCCTCACTCAGACCTATTATCAGATATCGCATCCCAGATGGTCACACAGACACGGCAGCGGCCAGCGCACCATTCATAACGTCGACGGGCTGCTTATTTGATATCCTGCGATCGTTCGGACGCAAGTCTGACGCGGGCGAAGTGCGTCAGCCCGGCCCGGCGCAGGCGCTCGAATGAAAACACGCTCCGCTGTCGCCGCGGTTATGCATAATAACGTCTTGCGTCAGATCTTCGCCGGGCCGACGGACGTCTCCCCGGAAACGGCTGGAAGGTCCCTGGAAGGACCGCGGCCGCGGATCGTTTCTGCAGAGTCATGCTGGGTTTGTTTTGCGTTTTTTTGTCGAAAGCGATGAGTCACTCTACCCCCCCCCCCCCCCCCCCCCCCCCCCCCCCCCCCCCCCCGACCGGTTTCCCGGCAGCTCATCAGCACAGCCGAGTCCCAGACGGCGGCTCCCAGCGGGATCGATTAGCCGTGACTGGCGTGTGACACGGGCGCGCGGCGGGAATCGAGCGATGACGAGGCAGCGCCCTGACGACGGGGACGCGCGGCTCCTCGGTCGCCGTGACCTTTAGTGCCATTTCGGCGAAAGCCATCGTCTCTCCCCCCCCCCCCTCAGCTCCTGTCCTGGCCCCCTGTCCTGCTCCCCGCGGATATCGATCACAGGAAGAGAGAGCGGGCTCCAGCACTAACAGGGAGGGAGGGAGGGAGAGAGAGAGAGAGAGAGAGAGAGAGAGAGAGAGAGAGAGAATCCATGCAAATGCAATTCATTCAAAAAGGTCAAGACGAAGGTCCGAGGGGGGGGGGGGGGGGGGGGGGCAGCCGAAAGCGCGGAGCGCGGAGCTCGCAGCGATGCCCGAACAAGACGAAGCGACACACAAAGTCACATGGTCTGCGCTCGCGTGCGCTCTCATTGGCCAGCTGCCACGAGTCATTCACAGAGCCGGGAATGTTGAGTGAACCTTGCGTGTACCTGTTCGCTCGGACAGACAGAGGTTCGTTGTTGAAAATGAATCCTGTGAGCCAGGGCTGCCCGACCCTGTTCCTGGAGATCTGCTGTCCTGCAGGTTATCCCTCAAACCCTAATTTGGTACGCATGCCTCTGCAAATTAGCAGGTCAATGAGATCTCTAGCTGTTGAATGAGGTGTGCTTTGTTAGGGTTGGAGTGAAAACCTACAGGACAGGGTAAGATCTCCAGGAACAGGGTTGGGCATATGGCCCTGCTGTAAGCTGTCAGCTATGATGATAGGATGCCCGTGTGAGAAGATAATTTTGTTAAGTGGAGGAAGCGGCTGATCTGAGAATGCGAAGATTATGGAAAAAAAAAAAAATTATTGTTTCCGGTCTACATGTCCCATTACCTGTGGAGCTGCCACCAAGTCCACTGCGTTTGAATCTATTAGCACCCACAAGAAAAAGCACTGAGACTCGTGCTCTAAAATGTTCTAAGAATAAATGAATGTTAGTTTTTTTTTTTTTTTTTGCTGATTTCAGGAACACGTTGTAGAATATATATAGGACACAGCCGGCTGCCGAGATGACAACGCATCAGACAGACTCGATAGAAGAAAAAAAAATATATAAGCAGAGGGCGTTCATGTTTATTAACGACAACACAAATAGACGCGTTAGATCTTTAACCGTGACGGGCTCTGCGTCTATAAACGCCAGACGCGCTGGCTCGGCCGCAGAGGCGACGATGCGTGTCGCGCAGCGCGCCGGCCGGCTCTCCGGTCGTCCGTCGCGACAAATGCGCCGTCAACGTGAACGACGAAGCGCGTCCGCGGCGGCGCACGGGCCTCAGCGTGCGTTTTAGCGCCAACTCAGCTCCCGCCCCGGCACGCCTGTACCTGTAGACTCGGCGGGCGAAATGACGGACACCCGTGTTTGTACTGTGGAATTACCTATACATCTCACGTGTCGTATGTTACGTATTTATTCATTGGGTACAGCGTTTATTTATCATGATCTACATTTGCATTTAATTCACACATTTTCACACATTAATAGAAGTATGTTTTTAACCCTGTACGGTGTGTGATCGCAAATGTGTGAACAGAATGTTCTTAACTGAACATTCCAATGTTGATGTAACAATCGCTACTGGTGACCGAAAGCAATGGTGGTTCTAGAACACTGAGTTAGAGTTTTTTTTTTTTTTTTAAAAAACATTCCAAAAAGGTCTACTCTTCGGAGGGCTAATTACGAAGCTGGGATGAGCTGTGTGTGGAAGCTGACATACCTCTTCTCTCTCAGCGTAGCAGAGAATCATTTCAAACAGTCTCGTCTGGTGGCTCGGGACCTCTATGGCAACAAATGTGTACCAAGAGACATTTTTTTTAAATCACTGCCCGGTCTCATGGCAACTGTCGGAGGTAACTCCACGTCCCAAGAGTAAGAGTGTGGAGCTGGGCACGCCCATCATGGAGAGAGGCCACACCCCCTGCCATGTACCTAACAGTATGTGCTGGCACGCCCATCATGGAGAGAGGCCACACCTCCTGCCATGTATCTCACAGTATGTGTTGGCACGCCTATCATGGAGAGAGGCCACACCTCCTGCCATGTATCTCACAGTATGTGTTGGCACGCCTATCATGGAGAGAGGCCACACCCCCTGCCGTGTATCTAACAGTATGTGTCACCCCCTGCCATGTATCTCACAGTATGTGTTGACACGCCCATCATGGAGAGAGGCCACACCCCCTGCCATGTATCTCACAGTATGTGTTGGCACGCCCATCATGGAGAGAGGCCACACCCCCTGCCGTGTATCTCACAGTATGTGTTGGCAAGCCTATCATGGAGAGAGGCCACACCCCCTGCCGTGTATCTCACAGTATGTGTTGGCAAGCCTATCATGGAGAGAGGCCACACCCCCTGCCGTGTATCTCACAGTATGTGTTGGCACGCCTATCATGGAGAGAGGCCACACCCCCTGCCGTGTATCTCACAGTATGTGTTGACACGCCCATCATGGAGAGAGGCCACACCCCCTGCCATGTACCTCACAGTATGTGCTGAGTCTGTAGATCACTTTAAAAAAAAAAAAAATTTTTTGCCAAAGCATTTCCAGCCTATTTATTGGCTTATGCCACCACTTAAATGCGTATCCTGTAGCCACAGGACATATACTGTTTTACCCTATTAGTCTGGAAGAATTTAGGCCTTTAGACATTTTCAGCGTCTAGTTTGCACTTTAAAAGAAGAGTGTAATTTGAGGGCAAGAATTTAATTAGCAAACCGAAAAAACAATATTATTGTGAAACACTTTACTAATGCAATGTTCCTGGAGGGGTGGTTTGTTGTGTTCTATTAATTCATCCTACTGGAGTGAAATTTTAACCACTGTGAACTTTAAAACAATTTGCAAATAAATGTGAAAAGAGTCTGTGATGCAATAAACTGCTGTTATTGTAATGACCCTCTAGGAAGTTGCAGAAATGAGGTGAAAGATGAAACATAGCGAACAAAATAAGTAAATACATGCCAATTGTTCCAGGATTGCATAACATGACCAGGGACCAGACTACAAACTGCTGGCAATCTTCCTTGCCAGTTACCACCTGCCGTTAAAATGCAGTCCATAAAACTGAAACCTGGCTGGATTTTATCGAAAGGTCCCTGTGTCCATTTAACACGATTGCTTTCCTGTTGCACTAGCCAGCACCTGGGCCATAGTAGACATAGCACTGAACGCTTATATCTGTCCTGACTGAGAGAACTACTCCCTAGTGGTTTGCCGTAAAAGATAACAAGGTTTTCTCAAATTTTTCTACTCTCATTTACATTCTACCTCAGAGGTTCCCAACCGTGATCCCGGAGATCTACCAACCTGTAGATTTTCACTCCAATCCTGGTAAAGCACACCTCATTTATCAACAGCTGGACACCTTGCGGTACTGCTAATTAGTAGAATCAGGTGTGCCAAATTAGGTTTGAAATGAGAACCCACAGGATGGTAAATCTCCAGGAACAGGGTTGCAAACCACTGTTCCACCTCAAGCAAACGCATAAATTCATTAGTGCCAGCAGCGTGAGAAGATGAACAGTGTGAGGCAGTGTCACGAAGAAAGGCCTGCTGCAACGTTTGAACCTCACACGGTAAAAAAAAAAAAGGATTGACCCGCCCAGCAATGGTCCCCAGCTACGGGAACTAATCACACTCTTATTGCTTCTACAGGGGTGAGATTGCATTGCTGTAATGGACTTTCATGTACTGACACAAGTCTCTCAAACTCGGCTACATTCTCCCTCTCAAAACTCCATCAGCAACCTCGACTGACTGATAGCCACCCACTAGTCGTGATATCTGGGTCACGGCACCGCTGTTGGGGGGGGGGTAGGTCTGCTATGTACACAGCAAGAAATACAATAAGCCCACCAAGCCACAGAACGGTGGCCCCCAGCTAAGGAAGCTGATCGGGGTCTTATTGCCTCTACAGGGAAGAACTAATTCGAGCTTCTGAACTCTGGTATAGCAGTATGCAGAGGCAATATGGCTAAAAGTAGTGGGAGACATTCGAGAACCTGAACCACCAAGACTCTAAAACACCAAGAACCTGAACCACCAAGACCTACAGCATCAAGAACCTGAACCACTGAGAACCTGAACCAAGACCCTGAATGATCAAGATTCTGAACCACAAAGACTCTACAACACCAAGAACCTGAACCTCAAAGTCTCTAAAACACCAAAAACTTGAATCACTGAAAACCTAATCCAAGAACCTGAATGACTAAGACCCTGAAACACCAAGACCCTGGACCACCAAGACCCTGAACCATCAAGAACTTAAGCCAAAAAAACCATTCCAGGTTCAGACTTGGTTATATCTGCATGGTAGGAAAGAGACAATACAGGGTCTTACAGATTTGTACTGGGACCTGACCGGGGCACTGTTGGAAGCTGACCACATGCCTAACATACAGTACAGGCTGGGAGTACACATTTGATGAAAGGGATGTGGAATTTAAAGGGGTGTATAAGTATTGCTCATCTAATACAATTCAAATTCAACTGAGCTTTGTTGGCATAACTACACACCACCATAGCACTGCCAAAGCGATTGTTAGCATGAAACAACAATAGAAGTAACAGAAACTATATGGACAATAATAATGTATGATAATAATAACATCAGGGTGCTCGGACCCTCATACATTGCATACATGTCTCATGTATGTCGTACGCACAGCATCTTCCAAAGTAGCTTCGTAGGAAACAGCTGGTCCAAGGCCAGACCTTTTGAAGCTAATGGCGTCGACTCCTCTGCTATTCGTCTCTTTGGATGCCGCGGCTGCCACGCTGCCTGACGAGATGTTGGCACTGCTGCCCTCCGGAATGCCAATGTCACTCCCTCAATGTCCCCTCAATGTCAAAGACTCTCCAACAGAGAGACCCAGAGTCTGGGGGGGAAAAAAATAGTGGCTGAACGTGGCTGCCCATTCCTGAGCTTAAAGCAAGCATGCGTTCCAAGCCAGAGAGAGGCATAGTATCCTGGCACGTATCCTGAGTTAACGTGTGTATGTTACAGTCGTACTGTACTGTATCTGTACTGTACGTGTCATTTTGTGTTGTCTGTGTTTATTTTACATGCTCTTGCTGACGCCTCTTGGCCAGGTCATCATTGTAAATGAGAATTGGTTCTCAACTGATTTTACCTGGTTAAATAAAGGTTAAAAAAAAAAAATGTTTACGCTCTTTCCTCCTTGGCGTTTGTGTTTTCATTGTGTTGTCAGTGTCAATCACTCGCGAGGTCCATCTAGGGGTGGTTCCCACAGACGAGGCATTGTTCACACTTGTCATAGGCTAAGACTAACGCCAAGCTACAAATGAAATCCTCCCCTGTTCACTGAGAAGGTTAATTCAGAGTAGAAAGCCATGGAATGGTTCTTTTTTTTTAAAAAAAATGATGGATGCTGTACCCAAACTGAGCCAACGTGATAATCCTCACACACAGGAGCGGAATGAAGCGGAGACAAGCTCTCTCTCTCTCTCTCGCCTCTGAGGACGGTGGCTTTGTCTTCGGCCCACTGAAGAGATAAGCCTGCCCCGGGTCGGGATCAACAAACAGGGATTTGAGCCGGATGAGGTGCGACCAATTAAGAACAAAAAAGTCAATCACTGCACATCATCATCATTGGAGAGGATTTTGGGGAATGGCCACTTTATAAGTAAGCCTTAAATGAGATGCAAATGTAATGTCACCATTTTACAATTTGACAATTTAAAAAAAATATCAATTATAAATGAAGACTGTAGGTGAAGTGACTACTTAAATATTCTTACTTTAAAGATGACTTTACCCTTGTTGAAAGGTTTTACGTGAACAACAAATTAAGAGTGCGTCCAGTTATAATTTCTTCATCTTTTTTTATGTTAATACATTCAGTGCATACATAAATAAATGGGTGGAAAAAACACAGGGCAGGACTTTTTAATTTTTGTTTTTGCAATTCGCCACTGATAGAAATGCATAATTCAGGCTTGATCAGTGTCTGCAAAGTGTAGGCCATGGGTATTGTCTTTACCAGCTGATTAATTCTTCTTTGTATCACATGAAACTGACTTTCAAAACAGATCCAGAACCTGTCTACGCAAATAAATGGATAACAACATTCGCATGGACTTATAATCACTGTTTGTAAGTGAACGGGAGCTAAACCCTTATATTACATCCACCGAGGGTGTCGGATATGCATCGAGGGTGAAAGAAAAAAGCCTGCTGCCCTCCCCCTTTCCTTGTAATTTACAGGTGCTGAGGTTTCATCGACAGCCCGGTCTAGACCTGCCCGTCTGAGGAATATGACCGTCCCTTAATTCCCCCCCCCCCCCCCCGAAGCAGGTTGCGGGACGGGGGGGCGAGCGTGACCGCGTGTCACCGGCGTCCTTGCCTCCTCCTCGTTAGACTTTGTAATGAAGCCGGCGTCTGGGCGCGGGCACAAAACAGCTTGCAGGGGGGGGACTACGGTGACACGTCGCTCTCCAAGGTCCAATTTCCCTTGCCCGCCCCCCCCCCCCCGCCCCCCCCCCCCCCCCTCCTCCCCATCATGCTCGGCTGTTTTCACTAAAAACCTGCCCAGGCCAGCAAAGGCAAAGTCCCGTCCAGCAGGCTCTGCTTTATGAATCCATCAGCGAGGGAAGCCGTCCTGCCCTCCTCGATATGGACGCCGTGTCTGCTTTGAAGGCATCTGTTCCGTTCCTTGTCATGTGCCACGGAATTCCGTTCACCCTTGGCCCACTGAGACCCTCCTGTGGAAGAACGCAGCTGCTCGCACGTCGCACTCCCGGTCAAGGCGTCCCAGAGGACACCCCAAGAAACCAAGAAAAGGGGGGCCCAAATGAAAATGTCCAGGCAATGAGATTTTGAGTCCGCCCTCATCGAAAAATGTTTCACCTTCCAGGCAGCTTATTAAAAAGTCAGATGGGCACCTGTAGCCACAGGCTCTAGTATTGGCTATTTCATTATACAAGTATGACCAGTGTGCTGAGGGGGGGGGGGCTCACAACTGACCCGGTCCCTCAGGTTCTGGGTAAAGGTTTAGGTTTGCCAGGTTTCCACAGGTTAGCACTGCAGGTATCTTCAGCACATGCACCTTTTCCCAGGTGTGAGTTTTAAAGATGCCCCAGCTTTCCAGGTGTGGCCTGCAGGGTTCGCGGTAAGATTCTTCAGTGTTAAATCAGCTCTTACAGGGTACATATGGCCCTATTGGACTCATATGTACTCTGGTAGTGTTTAATTAATTAATACTGGACATGTTATTTTGTGTGAAGCAGTCACTGGCTCCAGGGAAAGTATCGGAGCAGTGCACAGGGTCCAGGTGCGAATGGCACCACACAGCATGAGTCCTGGGAGACCTTGAGCAGTCGAGCTGGGACCCTGCTGGGCAGGGCAGAGAAGCTCATTTCCAGTAACATCGGCTGACATTGTTCCTGGTACGGTTGCCAAGCACCGATTTCACAAAAAAAAAAAAAAAAAAAAAAAAAAAAAAAAAAAAAAAAAAAAAAAAAAAAAAAAAAAAAAAAAAAAAAAAAAAAAAAACCCAATGCACCTCTGCACCTGAGGGATGGCGGACGTGGCGCAGAGCCCAGTTCGCCTGCCTGCTGGTCCCACTCCCTGATCCAGCGAAAGGGAGCAGGGGAGGTGCTCACGGCTCGGATTGTGGGTGTAACCGGGCCTCGTTGCCGCCCCCTCCGTTCTCGAAAGGTCACCCCTAGAACCGCTCTTCCACAGTCGTCTGCTCGTCGACAGGGAATCGCCCGGGGCCGTCCGTTTCTAAGGCAACGGTTCCCAACCCTGTTCCCGGGTGATCTACCGTCCTGTAAGTTTTCATTCCACTCCTAATTTGGCGCACCTGATTCTACTAATCAGCGGCTCAACGAGACCTCTGGCTGTTGAACGAGGTGCGGCTTTGTTCGGGCTGTCGCGAAAAAACCTACAGGACGGTGGGTCTCCGGGAACGGGGGTGGGGAACCGCCGTTCTGAAGCCCGCTGCGGACCTTGCGTTCCCGTGGCGACGGATTAGGAGTGGAGCAGAACCCCTGGAGGCTGCGTTAAATATACGAGCGCGTGCCGGAAGTCACAACAGAAGCAAGTCAGAGGGTGTGTGTGTACGGGAATCATGTGGTACACGGCTGCACCAATGAGACGCGCCCTGCTGCGCCATGTACCCTGAGGGAAGCTATCGATGGGCACATTCTGCATATTTGCATAGGATACGCTAGAGGGGACGAAACGTGTCGCAAATTTGTGCAAAAAAGGCACAAAACAAGTAGAAAACTTGGGAGGAAAACATTTTTAGTGCCCCTTTAGTTGCTGATTATATTACGACACCATATTTTTACTTTTAAAATATAGCTATTTATTTGTGATCATATTAATACTATGTTCTATGTATTTTTATTCTTCATTTAAAATGAAAAGGTTATAATGAGATGACTAGTTCTGAGAACACAATAATGGCACTTAGTCACTAAATATCACTTTTGCCATTACCATTAGGGGGAAAAAGTATTAGCATTTGAACTATGGTACCTGCAATAATCATCATGCTAATGTACTGAGTGGAGCTAAGCATGATAATGAACACCTACATTTCACAGTTTATCGTTCTGAAATTAAACGGACATTTTCAATTAAGCACATTTCCTTTGAAGTGAATAAGCTAATTCCAGTTTCAGAGATGGAACGTAGATATTAGTTTGTTCATTACTGGAGTTTTTTTTTTGATCTTTTCAGCATGGATATGCATGTCTGGGCATGTGCTGTAGCCGCCACGAACAGTCGTGTCCTTAAAAGGATTAAGACCGGATTGAACCGACTCGCATTACAAGGCGAGCAGACTCCGCAGGATCGACGCCACCGTGAATCCAACTGAAGCCGCAAAATGGCTTTCTTACCTTAGCGAGTTCCAGGGGTCACAAAAGCAATTACAGAAATCAATTCTGCTCTTGCCTCTCGCGAAATAAAGCCTTTCCAAGGAAGTCGCTCTGACGTTTACTTCAATCCAACCGGGATAATGCCAGGACCCGTGATAGGCTGTTTCGGTCTCGTTGCACAATCACAAAATATATCAAAGGTTTGATTATAATAACATAATAACAGCTATGTTTGAGAAGAGTGACTGGTTCTCCTTCAATTTCGAATAAACAAAAGGTTTTAAATAAACATTAATATCGTTGCCATATTATCCCCGTGTGAACTCTATTGAAGTTTAAATAATTGTATCGGCTAATCTTATTATTCATTCATCTTGCTGAATACAGTATTGGCACACACTGAAGAAGCTCCAATGTCACATACAAGGAGACCTGAAGGATTTGTTATCGTCTCAAAATGCATGCAAAAATATATTGGAAAAAAACATGCAAACGGACTCACTGACAAGCTCGGTGTATGGTGGGATAAACATCCAAAAAAGCGGAAAGAGATATACTCGAGTAGACAGAGCTACTCTAGAGGGATGGCTGAAAGTGGTTTATTTTAATGGCTGAGGGTGATATTGGCTGGGGCGTGGAAGTCACAGCAGTGAATTCAGTTGAGAACCCATTGCACGCTGCTGGAGTTATAATGGTTGCGATTCCTGCTGCGTTCTCTCGGGACCCCTGATTGTGCACCTGGGTCACTTATTAGGCTAAACGAATGCAGGTGACCCCGAGCGCTCAAGAGGGGGCAGTTTGGTGGGGGTCACCTGTAACACCTATTTTCCTAATTCCCCTCCGTAGCCTCCCTCAGGTTCCCCTGTTACAGCTGACCTCTTTCACCCCAATTCAGAAATCCTGTTCTCCATGGAAGACCCGGGCACTTTAAGCACACAGCTGCCAATAGCGCAATGTCTAATGGTCGTGTCCCCTCCCCACGCCCCCCCCGTCCCCCCCGTCCCCCAACCCCCCCACAAACCCCCTCCTCAGCTGTATCTGATAAGGGGCTGCATTGATGCAAGACATCTGACACCATTTCCAACCTTTAGCCGAATTTTGATGGATTGCCCCCCTCTGGCCGCTCCAGCTGTTTCCGCGTGTCCCCGGGCCCCCCCGGCCGCACAGCCTCTCTTCATTTACCGCAAATCCACTTTTCCGCTTTGCCCCCCCCCCCCCCCCCCCAAAACCCCCCCTTCGCCCCCCCCCCCCCCCCCCCCCCCCCCCTCGCGCTCCAGCATCGCGAGACAGCCCGCTCCATCAAGCGTAATTGACGCTTTAGCGCTCGCCATTCCGCCCCCCCCCCCCCCCCCCCCCCCCCCGCCGCTCTCTCCGCTGGTTGACCCGGACTTTATTTGCTATTCGCTGCTTAAAATAGGTTCGCAGTCAGTGAGGCAGACGTGCTGTGTCTGCAGATGCAGCTTCATCTTCATTAAAATCTTCCTGCTGCAGATTTCTTACTATCTCTCTCTCTCTCTCTCTCTCTCTCTCTCTCTCACTTACTCTTTCTCTCTGTAGCTCATTTTTTAAAATTTGTTGTCTGCTCTGGCAAGCTAACACCTTAACATTTCAGCTTACATCTCTATCTCTCTCTCTCTCTCTCTCTTTCTCTCACACACACTTACTCACTCTTTCTCTCTGTAGCTCATTTTTTGAATTTGTTGTCTGCCCTGGAAAGCTAACACCTTGAAATTTCAAAAGATTTGCATTTGCAACAAATACTCCCAGTATTCAAGCATAACAGTGTGTGTGTGTGTGTGTTTGTGTGTGTGTGTCTGTACATGTGTGTGTGTGTGTGTACATGTATCTGTATTTATGTATATATGTAACAAGCAATCAAAGCTTGTTTATGAACCCCTACGCCTGCCTGCTCTGAGTTAATTTTTCAAGAGTCTGGAGGAATTAAATGTAAAATGTACGTTACATCCGCTAGGTAATTTGGAAAGATTTCCATCTCTCTGATGAAACGGTCCCTCGTAAGCGCAAAACAAGCTGCCATTTCTCCTCGGCAGGTTGCTCTAACGTGACTTATCTATAACTGACACGGGGGGTTATCGTTATATATCACGTTGTTAACTGGCAACAGTCGCAGTGCTAATTGAGAGAAGGCGTTTGAAAAGAGCAGCAGAGTGAATTGGCCTCAGAGAAGAAGACTCTGAATGCTTTCCGATCCCTTTGGGAATCCCACTGATAATGTCAATCCCAGGCGGCCCATGTTTAAGGGAAACACGGCTGTAAGCCGTTGGACGGTCGGTACTAATGAAGAAACCGTTTTTGCATGTCTCCATTTTGTATGCCGTGGGATGTTATTCTAAGGGGCCCTTCAGCGGGACTTGACTTCTTCAATGACTGTGACAAAACTCACGGTCTTGATGTTGTAGCTTTGTAGTCGTCGTGCCTCCCAGTTTGACTTAACATTACTCTCTGACCTAGCCTACTGTATGCTTACTGTGTGAACTGGACTCCATGCGTCCATGGCTATGGATAACTGGTACATAATGAGTATCGTACCCTATCAAACCTGTGTTTTGTAGTTGTTCCAAAGACGTTCAGAATGCACTTATTGTATGTCACTTTGGATAAAAGCGTCTGCCAAATAAATGTAATGTAAAAACTCATGTTAAAAAAATAAAGAGACACGCAGAGAGATAGAGTCTGTTAAATACAACAATAACACATTCATCCTTTCCCGCAAATGGTCTAGCGAACTAGGCAAAGTGTAATTTGGAAATTATGTCAATTTGTGCTTTGTACTATTTCTTCTTATTTTTATTGTTGCAATTTTATTGCTGTTTGTCACTGTGTTCTAGTTATTTTCCATGTTGCACAAGATACACTTGTGAAAGAGACCTCAGTCTCAAGGGTATCCTGCATATAAATAAAAGAATGATGAAATGATGTCAAAGCATGTTAAATGTGTATGTAATAAAACGGCTTTACAATATCTGAATAAAGAATTAGGAAATTGGGGCTTTGGGACTTGTTATTTGCCAGTTCAACCACTTGAATCTTAAAGTAACTAAATAGTTGCAGTACTTGAACTTTAGTCTGATTCACTTCCCATTCATTATAGCAAGGGGATATTGAATGTAAGTTCTCATGAGGTGGTGGGGGGGGGGGGGGCAAGGGGGGCTTATGTCTTTCCCTTTCAACATTTAAAACCTTTCTGATTTGTTTATAAGTTGGTTTCAGCATAAAAATTCAGCGCTGTAACTTTTCTATGCACTTTTATATGATCTTATCTGTCTCATCTGAGGGTCTAATGAACACTTTGTTTTTCTTAAAGGAACTGGAATTCTGAGAAACTTTTAGACCGCTCACTATTAGATGTTTCCTTCAAAACGTATCTGTTGGGTGCTGCAAATTTGTGCATTTGGAGTTTTATTTTTAGATTTCTTCTCTTCAACAACAGTGATGTCACGCTGTGTACAACCTCTGGTACTCTGGAGAGGTAATTTGCGATGTATTGCAGAACATGTTCTTGTTTGCCACAATTACAAGCACTTGCTGACAAAGGAAGTTGAAGTGCTTTTAAGTAAATGACACTGGCATTTCACTGCCAATTCCCCGAGAAGCTTCAAAATGAAGGCCCATCGCTTCGATAAATGTGCCGTTGCTTTCTGCAGTAATGGAAGATGCACGGACGTGTATTTTCTTTTTAAGGCAAATTTTATTAGCCTTTTTTCTGATTCTCCCCATTTTGGGATTTCCGAATGAGTCTCTCGAGGCGCCACGACGCACCCCGCCCCGCCCAATAGCAGTGCTGTTTGCGAAAGTGAGCTATCGCTCTCTCAAATTGCCGCAAGGTGTGACAGAAAGGCAGCTGGGCTGATCGGAACCAAAGTGCATCTCTGGCGCCCTGTGGCCACCTTGCACATCAATTGGAGGAACTCATTTAGCAGGAACCACAGACACCCAGTCTGACAAAAAAAAGAAAAGCCCAACTGCTGGCGTGACAAGACAAATTTTGTCCCACCACCGCCTTCTGTGGACTCCTGGGGCTCTGTTCCCGGCTGGCGCATGGTGTGTTGTGAGCGGTTGCACTGGCAAAATGGTATTTTCACCACACATTTTGACGCACCTGAGTGGTTTGGTAATTTTGTGACTTGCCATGTGCCAAATTGGAAGATGAGCCATTGCTGGGGGTGTGTCAGTCAACATCACATGGCGCAGTGCAATTTTGGCAGCTCATTCGAATTTCTAGGTCACACCAGTCTGTCATTCGGCCACACGGCTCTTAAAGGGAATGAAAAGAGGTCATGTGATTGGCTATTGGCTAACAAATGCAGCTGCACTACACCCACTGATAGGATATTCGCCATAACCCCGCCCAGTCTCCAGGTGCGTCATGTGCTTTACGCTGTGGGATGCTCCTCTCCGGTCCCGAAAATACCAACAATCGCAGGCCACGCCCAGCGTGCCAGCCGCTGTGCCACTGACTCTGCCCACGCACCGTGCGACATTGATTCCAGAAAACAGAGCCCACTGTCATTAAATGCTATTGACTGAGATACGCCTCTAGCCTGACACTGCAGGACCCACCCTGCATCCGTGGTGAGCATCCTTAGCCAATTCGTCATTTTGCCAGACAGTTATTTTTGTTTTTCTTCTTTGTGAGGTCTTCTTTATATGGTTCCAAGTATTAAAAAAAAAAAAAAGAGAGAGAGAGAGACTACACAGAAAGCAGTTGCTTCTTCGCGGGCGTGGAGAATCACAATAAGCCCCTTCCACAAACTCGGAACATCAGATTTCATCCCCCCTTCTCGGTCCGGGCCGCGATGAGTTTCGGTCCTCCGGGGGGGCCGCGTTTATTTTTCGCCACGCTTCGCTGGGCTTTGCGGCAGTTCGCCGTGCCTTTGCAATGCATCATGGGTGTTTTGTTTTGCGGGCGGGTGCCGGGCCTGGCGGGCTGGAGAATTCGGAACTCTTCCGTCTGTTCTTTCCGCCGTGAGCGCAGCGGCGGATTGACGGATGTCAGCCGCGTGTCCCGCCAGCGATGTCTCACCGACAGGCCGGACGAATCCAGCTGAGGAGGACGTGACAGACGGACCGGGGCCTTCATCTCTTCGGTGGCCGAGCGCCCAAAAAAAAAAATAAACAAAAAAATAAAAATATCTGCTGAGATGTATGGTGAATGGGAAACGAGTGTTTTTTTTTTTTTTTTTTTTTTTAAAAAGGGCGGTTGACACAGCCATGTACTTCAGCCACCGATGCAAGAGCTCCTCAGTGAAGACTCGGACTGACTGACTGACTGACTGACTGACTGACTGATTGACTGACTGACTCACTGACTGACTGACTGACTCACTGACTGATTGATTGACTGACTGATTGACTGACTGACTGACTGACTGACTGACTGACTGACTGACTGACTGACTGACTGACTGACTGACTGACTGGCTGACTGATTGACTGACTGAAAGACAGACTGCAGGTTATTTCGATAGCCACTGGTAAAGCCTCACGGTATGAGGGCATACCTGTTGCTTCTGTCACGGCTTCACAGATACCTTCTGTCTGAAATCTACAGGATTGAAATCTGCGGGGCACAGATAAACTGTTCCGTTAGGTTTGCAGTGCAAGAACTATGAAGGAATACAGAAAAAGGACCTGGTGGATCAACTGAAAAGCAAGAATGAAATCAATTTTTTTTGAGCGCAATACAAAAACCGTTGCTGGCTACCTCCTTCATGTGTAAGAACACATGAAAATATGGGCAGGTGTCACATGCCTCTTGCCAGTACAGTCTTGGTTTTTCGCCCCCATACTGTGAGTGAGATCCGTCTCTGAGATGTGAGTAACTCCAAAGTAAACTTCCGGTCCTTTACAGCAGCGCTACCTAATTGGGCTTTGCTGTGACAATGTTAATCAAAAGGGAACCCTTTTGCTGAAGGGGAAGCTGACAGAGAAAAGCAAGCTGAAACGAAATTGAGTTGAAGCAAATTGAATTGAATTATGTTGAATTCGGTTGAAGTGCACGATTCAAACATATTTGCCGACATTAGTTTAATCACCCCTGGCCTGTATTTTCCCATTTTAGAAAGGACCCCTTTATGTACAGGAATTAGAGCCAAAATAAACCCATAATATAGGTAGTCTGTGTTTGGCCTAGGCGGTTATAAACAGGTTTGTCATGTCATTTGATCACAGTCACAACATCACACTCCTCCTCCCTCCCCACATTTTTTTTTTTTCCCGTGTTATTTGAAACTAACGAAAAGTGCCAAGTCATTTACATCTGTTGTTAATTATGGAGGGAGCCACCGGGGAAGTCAGTGTTTGGTTTTTTTAATGAGGTGGGGAGATCGCAGTCATTCTCCTATGGTTACGGTACTGACTGGGCACTGGGCTTCTCCACTGCAGGCATCCTTATGGTAAATGGTAAATGGTAAATGGACTGCATTTATATAGCGCTTTTATCCAAAGCGCTTTACAATTGATGCCTCTCATTAACCAGAGCATTTAGGGGTTAGGTGTCTTGCTCAAGGACACTTCGACACACCCAGACTGGGGCTCGAACCAACAACCCTCCAACTGCCAGATAATCGCTCTTACCTCCTGAGCTATGTCGCCCCCTTACTCTCAACCCCTCGACCCAACCCCCCCACCCCCCCAAAATTACAAAAAGAGCTCTCCCTCTCTTCAGCACAGGAATGACCTATTATGTTATACACTAAGTGACAAGACCACAGATTTTCAAGGTAGCACCTTCCTTATACAGTATGAGTACGTTATAAACAAAACAGACAGATATTTTCAAGCTAGTACCTTCCTTATACATTCCTTTTTTAAGTACAGTAGCTTGTTTCCATGGGAAATATTGAGGGATAAGAGTTTTTCTCACTGGCGTGCTATCACTGTTTAATGAACAGATGTCTGTCCAAATATTGCAACATGTTTAATCTGAGATGTTTCGGGAAATAGTTTTCACTGTTCGTATTAGAATTAACAAGAGCAAATTAGCAGAAACAGCAAGATATGCAGACACATCCGTATGCAGGAGGCTGGTGTCATGTTTGTTTAGCACTATCGTGCTGTAACAGGCGTATAATGAACGTCAGCAGAACTTGAAGTAGGTCTTTTGTCAGACTAATGGAAGTTAAATCAAATATGATTTCCTTCTGCTGGTTACAGATTCACTGCTTCTCGTTGCTCATAGCGCCAGTTTGCAGACTGCGGCATAAATAATCAAACCCAGTGATTAGCCTTTCTAAACGAGAAGTGACTCTAAAGATAAACGATGAATGCCTTTCTTCCCTGACTTTCTGTGTCATCATCTCTGCTTTTGTCTCGTCACCATCCGGTTCATAATCATTTCATGAAGATGTATGTCAATGCTAATTGCATGGGAGTCCTGGCTGTCTTACCCACTGGTTAATTGCCGGGATAATTCGATCTTTACGGTGTTTTCTCTCTTAGCCAGGATCTGTGAAAGGTTCCATGGCAATTTGGAGTTTGTTTTTGAAAAATCTGTAAAGTTAGGAGATTATGGAAAAATTATGACAATTTTGATGAAGTACGGCACAAAATGGGGAGGGGGGGGGTGTGTGAAATATGGCTTTAAAATTTATACTGAGCTGTGCATTTTGTTCTTAACTTCAGGCAATATGTTTAAACATCTGCTCTGTTTTCAGGCTCCTGTGATGTTTTCAGTTGCCTTAAATAACTTCCTGAAAACTCCTAATTAAAATCCTTGATCAAAGTTAAGGACAAAAAGTGTATATCGGATGGCTTGTTGCCTTAGCGTTCCTGGATCCCAGGTTTCCTCATCCTCGCAATTTAACCGAAATTAGTCGAGAAGCTGAAAAAGGTTTAAAACTACCAGGGGAAATTATTAACTGAGCGGAACATACAGAAAGCGATTAAATTCCCACAATTGAAAATGCAAGGCATGCACTTGAGCGGATGCCGACTTAATTAAACCAGCATTATACACACAACGGACAATTACGTTTTGGGCATTTTTAGGATTTTTTTAAAATCCGCAACAACTAACACAGCTTGCATTTTTGACATGCAATCAGTATATAAACAGCTGGATGTCTACTGAAGCACCTCAGGTTGATGACATTGCTCAAGGCTGAGATCGCAGTGCCCCGTCTGGTTAATCAAGCCAGCAAACCCAACAGTTGCAACACTCAGTCCCCTGCGCTGCACCGCCACCACGTTCAATGGCCAACGAGGGCGAGTGTGGATGGCGGTATTTGCTTTGTGTGTCCGAGCTGGCGGTACGGGCTCTGTGGTGTCATTCGGGGTATATCAGGGCACTGGAGCCTGGAACAGGGAGAAGATGAAGAGGCCACTGTTGGGACTGGTGACAGGAGGAGAGGCAGCTGAATGGTGGTACCAGGTGAACGGCTGGGGGGGGGGGGGGGGGGGGGGGGGGGGGGAGTGAGCAGGTGCAGGGGGTCAGCTGTGCCCATTGAGCGTGGAGCGAAGGGTTGTTGGGCACAAAAAAAAGGGGGGGTGGAGGGGGTGGGTGGGTAAGTGAGAGAGAAAGGAGGAGAAAGTCAACAAAAATTACGGCCAAGGGGGATTGGGGGGAGGGGGGGCGGGTTGGAGAGAGAGGCGGAGTCCTTAAATAAGGCATCAAGTCAAGGGGCGTAAGGAGTTTTTTTTTTTTTTGTTTTTGTTTTTGTTTTTTTTTTTTTTTTTTTAAACAAAATGATGGAGTCAGCTGGCGTGATATGAGAGAACAGCTGGTGTCAAGTACAGGACCCCGAGGACAGAGAGTGCTCTGTGGAGACTGGAGCGGGGCCAAGTTCGGGACCAGCTTGCAGGGGAGGCCTGCCAATACGAGAGGGGGGCCTTCACCAAGATTATATAACTCTGGGGTGATGGGGGGGGGGGGGGGGGGGAATAACAAACGACAACAGTGGAGAAATCTTTGACTGAGCTGGGAAAGCGCATGTTTTGAATTACAAACGGACAATTTAGGGAAAGGAGAGAGACCCCTCGCCCCCCAGGATCATAAAACACGGAAAAGAAAAGGCATTCACCTCCCGGCTGTTTCTCCCCATCAGCCCCCCCCCCCCCCCCCCCCCCCCCAGGGATGCATTGGAATCAGGGAGTAATTAGATACATAAAGCTGCCTGCTTCTGACAAATACCAGGTTTACTTCTCTGGTCATATTCAGTGCCGTGATGTATTACAACACATGTCTAATGTGCCTTTTTTATGATATAAGATAAGATAGATGAATATGATACACTTTATTGAACCCCCTCCTGGGGTCATGTGTCCTCTGCATTAACCCATCCTGGCTACTTCAGGAGGAGTGGGCAGCCGCAGTGCAGCGCCCAGGGGGCCAGCTCCAGTTCTGAGGCCAGTGGCTCTTTGTCAAGGGCAATGGCAGGAGTTTACCTAACCTGCCATGCATGTCTTTTTGGTGTGGGAGGAAAGGGGAGAACCAAGAAGAAACCCACACGAGCACGGGCAGAACGTGCGAACTCCACACACACGAAGAGGATTCGGCCCTCTAATAAAATGTATTTTATACTTTTCTGGGAGAGAAGTTGATACATATTTGATAATGAAACACAGACTTACAATTTACCCGTCTCATACCAAACCAAGCAACCATGCAGAGTTTTTTTTTTTCTTCTTCTTTTTTTCCCGCCCCAGAATAACTTTTTTCAAACAGTGGAGTAAACTGCGTGTGGGGTACAGTGTAAGCTGTCATTACTTCTCCTTTGAGATGGAAGCCAAATAAACGAAGAAATACGCTAAAATGGAAGAACGGGGTTTCTGCTCGAGTGTAGTATCCCGCAACGTTTATTTCCGTGTGTTTTGGCACGTCCCCCCCAGGCTCTATTTTCGGCCTCGGCGGAGTTATGATAATGGCTAACCCCGGCCCTAAAGTTTTCTTTGAAGCTCAACTGATTTTTGAAATAAAGAAAACCGTTACAGCGTCTGCAACGTTAGCGTAGAACAGAGCGGTACGACTTCACGAGGCACAAAATTCATCGCTACTGGTCGGTCTTCCCTGGCTGATTTTTTTTGTTTCAGTTGGAACTTAGCCCACCCCTTTCATTGATCTTACTTGTAAAAGCCACATTACCTCCAAAAATCATATATGCCATAAAAAATAGAAATTTTTTGGAAATTGCTGATCGCACTTGCTGATAACACAGAACATTTCTCAGACTTTTTGAGGAAATACGCAAATGAATTACTCAAATTCAATAATTGCTAAAAGCTTTTTGTGAAATGGCTTTATGCCAAAGCCCTTTGAAAGAAGGAAATGTTTGCTTGCTTAATTGATTGACGAGATGAAATTTAGCCATTGTGTGGTTTTATAAAAGCAGGCCAATGTACAGAAGCTCAATTAATAAATGAATTAAAGCCCAACTGAATAATCAGCCAGATAGCAGCACACACCCAACTCTGATCACACTGATTGGCTAAGCACCAAACACAGCTGCTCAATAACACTGCTATACAGGTTAGTCAATTACCCATATTGAAACAGGATAGAACTTGCTATGCTTTTTATTCCAAATGATCGGTCCGATTTATTGGTGCTGTGGAACAGGAACTAGCGAAGCTGAGGCCTTTATCACAAAGCAGGTCTCTGTCTCACGTACGTTACTTAAAAATTCCAGGATAATTTGATGCGTATCTTATCAAATAATTACAATTTGATTAGTTTATCCAGGATTGAATCATGTCAGATAATTGCATGCACCGCACCCACTCTGCTATAAAGGGGAGATGAATCACATGCCAAAAACAGGATCAGACTCCTTATATAGACACAAATGGAGGTGGCTTTGCCCTTTGCTGGATCATGCAACATACCGAAATTGGCGAAAGCAATATTTTTCCAACTCTCAAAATGTACCCTATGTTGTTTTTTTTATTTTATTTTGTGGTTGTAGACCACAGGGAACTGGTTAGCTAACTGAATACATCTATTCCTCATGTTTGTGCAGTTGGGGCCAGCTAGCAGGGTACAGATCCATCCATCCATCCATTATCTGTACCGCTTATTCCTGGTCAGGGTCGAGGGGGGTGCTGGAACCTATCCCAGCATGCATTGGGCAAGAGGCAGGAACACGTCCTGGACAGGTCGTCAATCTATCGCAGGGCACTCACAACATTCTCTCACCATTCACTCACACACTCATACCTACAAACACATCTTGATGTTATTTCGGTTAAGTACCTTTAGAAAATGAGCTAATCTGAGCTTGTTTGATATTTAAAGCTAGTTACAGGTAAATTGTCTGACTAGAGAGGCTATGATGTCACATCACCTAGCGTGACATAATCATTTTTTAAATCATTTTACAACAGTTTAATTAAATTCCTGTCTGATGTCCTGTCTGTACAATAATGTTCCTCTTTCATGAGCTGTTCCAGATCTTAGGAGTAATTGTGACCAAGTTCCGAGCATGGAGAAGTGTTCTTTCGCTAGCTACTGGGTCCACCTCAGTGAATGGTTTGGTGTAAATCAACAAACACATCTTGTCATTGCATAAAGCGTGCCTTTGATATAAAACACCAACAGATGTTTAACTTGTACTCTAAATATTTAACAAACATAGTGACAGAAACAAATTCCTCCAACTACCTTCTAGAACATTCTTTTTCAACACGTTGAAAAAAAAAAAAAAACAGTTCCATTGGCTAGTGAAACTGTTTAGAACTTATGTGTGGAAAGGTTAAGTCCCAAAGGTGTTTGCTGGAATGTAAAACACTAAGCTGTACATAAGATTCCCCAGGGGGCTGCAATGAGAAATTCAACACTGGTCCAATTCACACCTGATTCTTACATAATCCGGGTCGTTTCAGGATCAGGAAGCGTCATGGCATTTAATTGCCAAAAAATGCAAAACCCCATTTTCTAACTGAAAAATTAAAGGCCAAAAATTAGGGCAGAGGCGAAAACATCTGGTGGTCACAGATTACATCTAAAAACTGAGGGATTACGTATAAAAAGCTTGGTTTACATACCTGGCTCGTGCTTTTCCGCACTTTACTTTGGTAAACAGTTCAGTCTGACTCATCTCTGCCACTGGAATGGACAGAATGTGAAGTTTCAGATGAATTAAGTCACTTTTGGGCCCAGAGATCACAAAACACCACTCAGATAAGGAAATGAATAGTGACCGTGTTAGCTCAGTGCTTTGTTTGTGACTGGTAATTATCCCTTAATTTTAACCTTTTCTTCGTTTGCATATAAAATGAAAATGAGATCCCCACTAATGGGATTAATTTAGTCACGGCCCCACTTTGAGAGCAACACACAATGAGGCAAGAAAGATCAAGGATTTGGGGAGGTGGGGGTAAAAAGTGCCTTGGGAAAATTCACATTAGATGCATCTGTTTGCATCGTACAGACAGCACCGTCTCAGTAGCCCCCAGTAGCAACACGTGCATCTTAATAAATGAAAACCTTTATTGCCCCCAAAGGGAATTTCGATTACACACAATGAGCGATACAATAAACACATAACAAAGTGACAATAACAGACAGTAATCACAAACAAGTCATACATGAAAGCGTACGAGGGGAAAAAAAAGAGATACAAACTGAAAATGCGCAAAGGTAGAACCAGCATTCACATTAGGGACATTGCACTGGGAGACATTTGTTCAAGAGAGTGACAATCTTAGGTGAGTTCTCTTTTTGTTCTTGTGTTGATGGCATCTGGTGTCTTCGTCCTGATGGCAACAGTCCGTAACGGTCGAATAATGGTGGGAGGGGTCGTCCATGACTTTATGGGCAAGGTTAAGAATGAGCTTGTCAGACAGTGCAGTTATACTTTCCAGGGGAAGTTAACCTGTTAATGTTCCAGCACATTTTCCATGTCAGCACCGCGTGTGAACGGAAGCAGGAGTCGATTTTCCACGTCAGACGTTTTTTCCAATTTGCCGGATCACGTCCCGGTAAAAATTTTATGGAAACCTTCCACCACGGCTCTAGCGTGGACTAAAAGCAGCAACGTTCCCAGATAAAGCACACACAAAAAAGTTACAACGACCTTGACCAGGTCAACAATTTTTCTCTCCGAGCCTCTACGTTGCCAAACGTGAGCAATGAATGTTGTGGCCTTTTAACCGCATTTGGTGTCTCCACCAGTCAGGGCCCAGCTGCTTCATATTCTTTATCTTCTGCTTCTCCTTCGGTTTTTCATTCTAGCTTCTTCTAGTGTCTCCCAGGTCCTCCTATGTGAATAACTCAGAAACATCACCTGTTCAGAAATTGAGTTGAGAGAGAGAGGAGAGAGAGAGAGAGAGAGAGAGAGAGAGAGAGAGAGAGAGAGAGAGAGAGAGAGAGAGAGAGAGAGTCTGTCTGTGTGTAAGAACAAAATGAAACAAATTTGCCAGCTGAAGAAAGCAGAAGCTGAAAAGCTTTTGCTGGGTTTGCTCTGGTTTATCTTCTTTGTTGTCTTAGTTTATTTTTGTCTGGAATCGGTGAGGAGGACGGGAGAAGATTTTCGGTTTTGATTTTGTGTCAGTGTGTGTGCTCTCTCTCTCTCTCTCTCTCTCTGTCTCTCTCTCTCTCTCTCATGTGGGAAATTTGGGTGGAAACCCGCCCGGAACTGACAGTGGGATTCCATGTTAGCCACTAAATCCAAGATTGCTTTCTTTGCTTTGTTTAAAACGCCCATTAATCAGCAGTGTTATTCTTTGGCTATGTAGTATATTAGCTGGCTTTTTATTAAGAGAAATGGCAAAATCGGTCCACTTGCCTGACTGACAGATTATTACAAGGTCTGCACACACAACATGGCTCCACTTCTCCTGTTTTAAACCCGCGAAATACCACAGCAAAGTTTGGGCTTTATGGCAGAAATGTAAGTTACTGCGGAGTACCATGCCGTCAGTGATTACACAGGCATGAGGCATCAACCGCCGAATGAAAAAAACAAGCACTGCCCATACCATCTAAAGGTATTATCATTTGTTTTTTTTTCATCCCCCAACTGTTATGTTATGATCCATTTCTTATTTACACAGTATATTTCCAGAACGCCGCCCATTCATAATGCCACTATCGCGGAGTCAGCGACCACCGGATTGGTCGGTCAGGGACACGAGTGAGTGAGTCAGCGTGGGGGGGGGGGGAAGCTCTGACCACTTCTGAAAGCCAGCGGAGGACTCGGCTGTCTCACATTATCTCCGCCCTCAGGCGTGTTTTTCCCGCTCGTCAAACAAAGCCCAAATTAGCACGGCGGCGGTGTTGAGCCGAGCTGAGCCGAGCCGAGCCGAGCTGTGCTTAGCCCCCCCCCCCCCCGTGCGTTTGCATGGGAAAAAGCGCAGTGAGCACCGTTTCGAGCGAGAGGACGTCCCACCCGGCATCGTTCGTTGTCACAGGAAATGATTAGTGCGGAGGCCGGGGGGGGGAAGTGGAGCGGGTCAGAAGAGGCCATTTGGTGCACGGCAGGGGGGAACCAAAAACAACAGCCTGGGATTGGCTGGGACTGTTTTTGATTGATGCAGAGAGCTAAAAAAAAAAAAAGACAGAATTTCTCCATCTTTCATCCTGCTCCACCGGGGGACTAGAGCTAAATATAGGTATCTTCCAGTAAATGGTTTTGGCCATGTTAAAGACTGGACCTCAAATTATGCGGGTCATTAAAGCATGCCTTCGAGGTAGCATGGGATTTTCTCGAGACTGCAAGTATTTCCTGGATGTAGATTCAAGGTCAAATCCAAATTGCCTTATTCCCAATTGCAGTGTGCTTCCAAGCTTGTTAGCATAGTCCCATGCGAATCCCGATTGTAGCGTGCTTTAAATTCCACTTTATTTAAAGCTGTGTAGTGCCTAAAATACAGTACTTTGGAAACTCGTCTTAATACACTTTTTAGTGCGTACTAAAAAGGCACGCTACAATTGACACTGGGAGTTGAGGTTAGGGGCAAATACAGACCAGCCAATGACATACTCGAATAATTGATTAAACGGCCAATCACAGCCATGGAATTCCTCCTTACCCAGAATGCTCGATCGCTCGACTCCCAGCGCCAGGACAAGGAGACACCTGAAACGTTCACTTGCGACAGCTGCCCCGCCACAAGCGGGTGAAACAAACCTTGACAAACAGACACGAAAAAAAGACCAGCTGCCGGTCGTCCGGGGCAGCGCGTGTGTTTCAGCGCATGTGTTTTTGTTTCTCCCCTAAGTTACACGCCCCGGTCGCGAGACGCGGGCTGCCTTGCCGGAGCTCGAAGGCGTCCGAGAGGACGGAGAGCCTTTCGAAGCCTATAAAGCAAAGGGAGGCTGACAACTTAATGACAGTTTTCCCCCACATCCCCAGAGCTTCCAGCCAACCTCGCGGCGTTTAATTTCCGCTAATGAATCAACCCGCGGCTGCTGGGAACGTCCTGAGTTGGGCGGACGGGGACAGGAAGTGTCGACTCCGATCCTTTTGCCTCTGCGTACAGTTTGCGGTGGGAGTGGGGCGTAGCCGCTCGTATTTCTTATTAGATTGGAAGAGCCTGAGAAGAAGAAGAAGGTTCCGCTTCGGGATTGATCGCGCTGCACGTTCGCCCTTTGGGATGAGAAATCCTGTAATTACAAAAAAAAAAAAAAAAATTTTAAACAGAGGGAAATTATCTTCCATTTCTCTCTGTTTGTGCTCCTGGCCCCCAGATTCCCCCAAAGCCAGAACTTCATGATCTCATGAAAACAAAATGGACGCTGACATATCTGGATCGCCATATCTTCATTTAAAGGGAAGTGTTGTTCCCAATCTATGAACTGAACAGCTGCCAGACTCACAGCCAGAGCATTTTCAGCATCACGGATAGATTCATTTTCCTTAATTGTTTTTATGTCTTTTTTTATTGATTGCATGTCCCCTTTCTTTACATATATTTGTATATGTCTTCATTCAGTCAACTGCCTCCTTTCATTTAAAATTTTGTTTAAAAATAGTGAATTATATTATGACATTACAGTACATTTATTTGGCAGACGCTTTTTATCCAAAGTACATACTATATTTAGTATTATTATGCAACACTGACAGATAATATATATGTGTCCTCAGGTACTCTTGTTTTAGCTTGAATAACAACATCATCATCATCATCATAAGAGAACACATGAGGCATTAAAGATTTTTCAGTATAACTGGCCACTCCATTAATCATCAAAGGATGTATCGCTGTCATTACAATGATGCACCATAGTAAAGAACAGCATGCATTTTTATGTCAGTGCATTTGTTCATCCTTGTGCACAGTCTGTATATACATGTATATAGTATTATTCTTCTCCTCCAGCCCACAGTACTCCCCTTTGTTTAACTGCTTTCCCGGGGCGCACTAATGCTGGGGGCATGTCCGGGCCGGTCCCTGCGTTTGATATGATCTGTAACTGGAATCTTCCCACAGTTGGGGGGGTAATCTGATCACATGTAAGACTGGTCACAGGCTGACTGGAATGTTCAAATGGGGGAGCGGTGGGGGGGGGGGCGTGGTTCCAAACCTGTCAATTTTTTACTCCTCTCTGCATTTTTTATTTAATTTATATGAATGTTTTTTTTAAATGTTAATTCATGGAGCTGTACCACAGTGTTCATATTTTATCACTTTCCTGATAACTGGCAGAAGTATTAGGATGTGTGCAGGATCAAAGAAAGATATGAAGAACCACACTCTCTTTACACCAAACGTTAATATTTACATGGCATAGTGCTAGGCTTTATTCTATAATTGATTAGTATTCGTGTGAGGGACACATAGGGCTTTAGAGCCAGAAACCTCATTTATATTTTCCATTGATGAATTTTTTTTTCTTTAGTTTTTTTTACTGTAATGAGATATCAGTGAGCATATATACATATCATGTTGTGCACTACTATGAACAGAGGAAGTGATATTGCATCCGTTTTGCATTATTGATGTGCAGTGAATCAGTTATATGAGGTAATTTCAAAACCTTCACAGTGTCTGACATAAATTTCATCCAAAATTACATGCACTCAGAAATTTCCACTGTTTATCATTGTCATTATCATTATCAACTGGTAATCATAAATCTTGGAATAAATTAGAAAAATAAACATATTCTATTCAGTGAACTTTCCAACTGAGTGTACAGCATTCATTTTCACAGTATTGTGAGGTTTAAAATAATAAATATTACAAAAATGTAAATGTGCCGAATAAAAAGTTATTTCTGGATTTTTTATATCATTTGCCTTAATGATGTTGATTTTGTCGAAGATGTTTTCCTCCATATAAACATAACCCAGGTTCCGTTTTTCAATCTGAACCTCGATTGCTCTGAAGCAAATTGAGTCATTACAGGCCCCCATTAGTGAGTCTGTGAGAGATTAGTAATTCTGAACTGTGCATCCATTTGAACAGCACCTGCCCCAGTACCACTTCTCAAAATGTAAATTATGGAACTATGAGTTTTACTGATCAAGAACAGGGTTCACACTCTACTGATACACTTGGCTCTATCTACCTTTCTCTCTCTGTGACATTTCTCTCATTAATTATACAGGACTGACTTTTTTTTACTTTGTAATGCACGTAAGCGAAAGTAATTGACTTTGGTTTTTATTTCTGTTCTAATTTGGGACACCTGATTGCATTGTCTGGCACAGTGGTGCCCAATCACGAGCCACGGAGGGCCGAGAGCGTGCAGGTTTTCATTCCAGCCAATCACTTCACCTGCTCATTACCCTAATTAGTTCCTCTGTGGTTGAAGGTGTGTTCGTTTAGCGTGCCCATGCCTGTTGCCCATTGATGATGGCATCATCTGTAATTTTTGGAGTCTGCAGACTGGCCTCTCCAGACTTCTTTCCAAACTATGCAGCCATTGCAGCAGAATATTCCTCCCCACACAGAACTGGTGTTCAGGCAGAATAGTGCCTTCATTCCGTCACACTTCTTGAGTGTTGGTGCAGGGAATGTCCTGCTGACAGAAACCCTCCTTTCTGGGTTACAGTGTGCCTGTGATGCACCCCCCCCCCCCCCCCCACCGCTAGCACCATCCACCCATTCGGCTCAACAATAAAGAAACACCTTGAACTTGAACCTGCAAGATATATTTTTTTTATGCCCTCTCACCTGTGACGCACATTTGCACCCAGGAGTGCTGCAAACTGCAGTTGTTTCTCACATGCAGAATCTGGTTGAATGTGGTGCCCTTTGCAACATGGATTAAAGGAACAAGCTAGAAACAAAATGTGGAGCTGGGAGACTGAGAGAGAATCTGGAAACATAGTCTCTTTTGAAATACTTTAAAGGTTCATTGAAGATAGAAATAAATGATTAACAGGATGTCTTGGGCCGGGATTAACTGAGCCTGGATCCCATGAATACTACCCTCTGTTTTTCTCCAGCAGTACCTGATTACACACACACACACACACACACACACGCATTTTTTTTTCTCCCAGTCACCATGTTAGAAAATCTCGGACCGGGCTGCGGATTCTGTCACATCACGCAGCGATGCAGGAGGAAAAGCACTGCGGCAGACTGCAGAGAAGCCCTGCAGGAGCCTCATCTTGATTATCACATCACTCAAAGTCACGGCTCTGGGGCGGGGCTGACCAGTCCTGCCTGGTCCTTTGGGGGGGGGAGGGGGGGTTGGGGGGGCGGGGACTGACCAGTGCAGCCCGGTCCTACAGGAGGTGGAGGGGCGGGGTCAAATGGGGGGGTGGGGCCCGACCAGTGCTGCCTGGTCCTTCGGGGGGGGGGGGCTATGGGTGGAGGGGCGGGGGATAGTGTCCGCCTCGGATGCTCCCTCTTCCCCCAAGAGAGGGCGAGACACGCAGTGAGAGGGGTACGTATTATTGAGCGCGCGCAGGAAGTGACACGCGTGAAGCGGGCTCGCTGAGCTATGTATCGAGTCGGCGATAAACGTGACGGATGAATCCCAATTTCCCCACTGAATGATTTATATTGGCCGGTGATCTATGTTGTTGTTGCCGTGGCGGCGGCGGCGTGAGCGATTGGCTGCCGTCCGCCAGCCCCGGAGGCGAGCTCCCCATCGCCGCCGACCGCCGTAAAGGAACCAAAAAAAACCCAAAAAAAAGACAAATAGAAATGCTGTGAGAAAAGTGCAGGAACCTGTTCCGTCTGATCGACCTTTATTACCCGTCCGTCGTCGTGGCTTCGAATCTCGCGCGGAGATAAACTCATCGCGGCTCTGATTTACCGGGCGATTTACCGCCGTGCGGAAATTTACCTCCTCATTATCACGACGCCTGACGGAGTGAAGAAAATTATTATTATTTTTTTTTTGTCGTCTGCCGTGTTGTGCGTGTAGAATGTGCAAATACACCGTCACACTCGCCCTAATGCGTTCAGTCTGCCACAGTGCTGTCATTGTGTGTATATGTGTGTGTGTGTGTGTGTGTGTGTGTGTGTGTGTGCGTGCGTGCGTGTGTGTGTGTGTGGTTGCTGAGATAAACACAAACAGGTGTGCTGCGTTGGCTGATCCTGTTGAACCGTTTGTTCGGTGTGTGTTCGCTCATACGGTCACGGCATCAGATCTGGACCACGGGAGAGCCGACTGTGGTCGGTCGGTGGGTCAGTGGCGTAGTTCACGCAGGTATTCTGGCGTTTGAACCCCAATCCAAACAGCGCAAATTAAATTCCTGCGATGAAAGAATTCTTTCGAAACACCTGACTGTTAAACCCTGAAGCGGTCTGCTTAACTGAGTGGGATCATTTTTTGGCAAATTTTCTTGATATAGCCAAAGGTTAATCCTGATGAGTCAGGAAAACCTATTCAAAGGCTTAAGTGCAGGGCTTGCATGCTTTGTATACAGTTTGGGAGGTTATAAAAACCTGTTGTCAGGTGGTGAGGACAAAAACGGTCTTCCTCCCACACCCTCTGGCAACCCTGTCCCAGCAAAGCTTCCCCTCTTGCCAGGGGAATCTCGTCACTTCCTGCGCCCCGGGCACCAGTGCAGCCTGGGAAGCGCTCCGCTGCGTGGGACCTGTGCCCGCGAGGGTTGGCAGTGCCACGTACGAGCAGGGAGACGGTTGGGCTGCAGAGACTATGGCCCTCGGGCGCTAGCCATTTCGTATTTCCCCTGTGTACATTTCTGTGGTGAAAAGTAGGTGAAACGTCGTCGAGGCATTCAGGTGAAAACCCAGAGCAGGTTTAGCTGAAAAGTGAAAGTTTTTCTAGTCCAACTAGGATGCAGCCCAGCTATAGACCTGAGTTATACTTGGAATAACCCAGTCTGTTGTGTGTCTCTCCATCTCTACACCTAGATTTACACCCCTCTCTTGACGTTTGGATTCCCTGTTTTTCTCATTAGGTTCGTACAGTTTTTTTCTTTGTTCCGTTTATTTGTTTGTTGGTTTGTTTGATTGTTTGTTGGTTTGTTTGTTGGTTTGTTCGTTTGTCGTGAACTGTGCCCTGATGTTAGTGTGCCAGGGGGCAGAGAGAGGCATCCAGCAATCTCACATTTCACGCCCTCACCCTGAGGGGGTTTTGGTATCTGTTTTTTTTTTTGTTTTTTTTTTTTGGCTGGGATTTCACCTTTCGTTCCTTTCGTTTTTTCTTTAAAGGATATGGGCGCAGCGAAAACATGTGTCAAAACACACCGGGACGTGTGAGGCGGCGGGTGGTTTTGTAGCCTCACGTTTGCTCTCCGTCTGTTTGGAGACGGGAGCAGG
Source organism: Anguilla japonica (assembly GCA_025169545.1). NCBI lineage: Eukaryota > Metazoa > Chordata > Actinopteri > Anguilliformes > Anguillidae > Anguilla > Anguilla japonica. The sequence goes on along the minus strand of CM045890.1, from coordinate 10,259,732 downwards.
AAGCCATGCTCAAAGGCAAAAAAAAAAAAAAAAAAAAACAAGAGGGCATCATGGGGGGGGGGGCACATTTTCAGCGCTGTCCCGTGCTCTCCCACGTCCCGTCTGTTCCGAAACACATCTTCTTTTCGGTTACATCCTTTTCTTTTCTTTCGGTTTCTTTCATCCTCCCTTCCTCCCTCTGTTTCAGTTATTGCGTTAAAAAAAAAAAAGGCTTCCTGGTTCGTTTTTTCGCCTCGAGTCTCGAAAGGGATAAATTGTTGCAGATAAATCATTTTCTCCGTGGATCAGGTTCCATTTTTTTTTTTTTTTTTTCCATCGGGATCATATTTCAACCTCGAGAGCGCTGCTCTCAAACGTCAGTTGCTGTCCCTCAACTGGCATGACACCAAGCGAAAGATAATTCAGCTCGTTGCTAGGCTGCGGTCTTATAAGGTGGATGTCCGTGGCGTGTGAATTATTAATTTGTTAATGCCATTAATGCGGTGATGGGGTTGGGGTTGGGGTTGGGGTTGGGGGGGGTGGCAAGATGATTTCTGCTTTCTGTATCTGTCGTCAAATCCGTCACACTTCCCTCTTGGGAAAGGAAGTTATGATCCAAATAGGCCTGAGGATCTTGTTTCAATCCATAATACACGGCGAAATGTTTGATGCTAAATGCAATCTTAGCAGCGTGAATTCAACCTGAACAGAGCCAGCACTCGAACTGAGATAAAATGAACGCCGTTCGCAAATTGCCATAATCTATCGGTGCTGTTTCAGCACGGAACATCACACTGTGATGAACGCAGCTCACTCCAAGCTCCGTATTTCATATACTTGCTGCGAAGAGAAGAGGATCCATAAGCCTCTGAAAAAAACCCAAATTTAAATAATGCCCCCGGAAATCCAGAATGGGTGGGTTTGTACACCCAGCGAAATTGTCCTTCTGCAGCCCTTTGCTGATGTGAGCTGGAAGAGGGACAGGTCGTTCATTTCCCCCCAAAAGAAAATGAGCTTAAAAAAATGTACAGTCAGCCCTCACATTATTTAAAGCAGACATATTCTGCAAAGCGTTTATGGTGAAACCATATCTAAATCTGATGGAGAAAACGGACGCCATGTTGCTCAGGGGCTTCACTGACGCCATGTTGCTCAGGGGCTCCCTTGCAGCAATCTGATGATACCGCCTCAACACTGTAACGTTGAGGAACCGGGTTGGGGGGGGGGAGGACCGGGGGGGGGGGGGTCACCGTAATCAATATTACCTCCCACTAGACACCCGACTAATGACTGGCAGGATATTAAGTCGTTATATTATCAGGCCTCTATCACCGCCATCACTAGTGAACCGCACCACTTCCCGTCGCCCATTTCCACACCCAGACAGACAGACGGTTCATTTTCATTTTCTGCATGTAGCAATCCGTCTGCTCCCCGGGCTGCACTCTGGCGCTTTCTGCAAGGGATGCAATAAAGCACAATAAATCACAGGGAACAGGACACTTAAAAAAAAAAAAAAAAAATAATAATCCTTCAATGGAAACCGTATCTTCAGGAGTACAGTTTTTTTTTCTTTTTCTTTTTTTTCTTTGCGTTGCAAATGGAAGCGAGCGGCGGCGTCGGATCTCAGGCGGCCGCTTTGTGTGAAGAGCAGACATTTTGGCTCCGCTCGGGCTCGGCCGCGGTTAACCCCCCGCCGCCGCCGTCGTCGTCTGAACGACGGGAACACGGCGTCTGCCTCTGCCTTTCGGAACACGGCGGATGCTCTTCTCCGCCGCCGCCGCCGCCGCCGCACGTACTCGGCTCTTAGCTCCGTTTCTCCAGGCTTAATCTGAAGTGGCAGGTTATTGTGCGTCTGCTCTGGATTTTTAAAAAATTATTTATTTTATTTTTTTTTTGCAGCGCATAGTGACTTCAGTGAGCGACGGTGCTCAGTGAAACCCCTGCAGCTTCAATGAATCCCACATCCTCCTACGCCAGGGATCATCAACTCGGGCCCTCGAATCCAAATCCAGCCCTGGTTTTTTTTTCCCGGGTAATTAGTGCTACTGATTGGCCAGACCGTCTTCTACACACCTGACTCCCAGGCCAAGGGAGGGTGGAAAACCAGCAGTTCTCGGCCCTCGAGGACCGTGAGTTGCTGATCCCTGTACTACGCCGTGTAGCCGAAACTGGAATAGCAAAAGAGCAGGCTGAAGAGCTGGCCAGGACTCCAGCTGATGTAAGCTGATGGGCAGTGATTATGAATATGGCTCTAGTTATACTATCACCTCCAATGGAAAGACCCATCTTACCCAAAGCCAGTGTTAAAAGGAAATTCCATGTTTTGTTTTTTATTTTTCAACCTGGACATGATTTTCATAGTATTTTCCAAAAAATCAGTTCTGATAGTATTTTACCCACCAGTATCATTGCAAAAGTTTCTGTTTTTTTTTTTTTTCCCTCCATGTCACTAACTTCACAGTGGAATCTATGGGGCATATCGAGACACAGGTTCAGTTTACCTCAAACAAGTCCAGTTTATCTAAACCTCTCATTTGGGAGTGAAAACGAATGCGAAAGTTGAAGTTCGTCCGCTGAAATGAAAAGTAAAAGTGTCCAGTTGCATGCCGTTTCAGCTTGCAGAACTGTCTCATCATACTTTTACGATGTCCGGCTTCAAGACTGTTTGTTCACATCATTGTGCTCAGTACCGTAGCCTGGGCCTGATGACAGCTCGCAAACGATGCTATGAAGGGGGGGGGGGGGACGCATTTTGGGGACCCAAAACGAGGGCATATCACTTCAACACAAGCCAGCTCATCTACAGTCAGAGGGAGATGGAGAAAGGGACAAATGACAGCGCCTCTTTTACACGAAACACAGAAGGTCGTAACGCTAACCAGACAGATAAATTCACTCTCGTGTGCCGCAGCCCATATGAAATGGTCTGAAAACGGTTTTGACAGATAGATATTTAAGCGAGAAGAGGCTTGCGACGGATCGTGCGCCTTGCTCCAGTTTCCCTGAAGCGTCACCACCACAGACGTTCTTTTTTTTCCACAGCTACGATCGGCCGTCAGTTTAAGATCGGCGTCACTCTCGAGGATTAATAATCACGCGAGACATGTTGGAGGATAATTCTATTCCGCTCAACTACTTTAAACAGTGCGCGGGGGGGGGGGGGGGGGGGGGGGGGGGGGGGGGGGGGGGGGGGGGGGGGGTGGGTTGGGGGGGGGGGGGGGGGGGCAACTGCAACTTCATATTTCATACGTCTTATTCTTCATTTAACCGACTGGAACTTACAAAAACCCCCTCCGCCGCTCAGATGGAGTTATCTGCAGTGAAGTGTGTGTTACGGTCGGGGGGGGGGGGGGGGGGGGGGGGGGGGGGGGGGGGGGCGCGCTCTGGGGCGTTTAGAGTGGCCAGTGACGGGCGAGTAATGGTGAGGCTCTCTGACACTTTGTCAATAGCTGCACAGCCTTGTAATCAGTCACCCAAACCCCCCTCCCCATCATCCTCCCCCACCCCCCACCCCCCACCCCCACCCTATTCTCCTCCGCCATTTCAGACACAGAGATTGCTAGACACACAGTGACTGAAAAAATGTTGTTCAAAGATGCAACCTTCTCACCAGACCTGGGTCAAGTCAAATACGTATTTGTCTTGGATTCAAATACTTTTCTGTGCTCTGTTGATCTTGCCTGGTCTAATTGAGCCTGCCAATATGACCAAAAGGTCGGGTTTCATACTTTTTGAGAGTATTTAATTAAATACACCAGACAAGATCAGCAAAGCGTAGACAAGTATTTGAATCCAAAACAAATACGTATTTGACCCAGGTCTGCTTCTCACCCGTGTGTAATCATCATACCTGTTTGCAGGGCCTATGTCTGTTTTGTTGGACCTCTTGCTGGGCTGACAGCGTTGGGCAGAAGGGTTTGGCATCAAGGCATCAGGACTCACTCTCAGCCTTCCTTCGGCTGTGAATTTCCCTCCACCTGACTGGCACCCAATTGCACTCTCCTGCTTTCATGACTGTTATATATCTCGCATGGGCTGCCAATTCCTGGCAAAACAGGAGGGGAAGAAAAGCCTTTGCTTCAGCAAGCGCTACTACTTGTCAGACTTTGAAGGAGCATGTATTCAGTGTGTGTGTGTGTGTGCTCGGTACTATAGGTCAAGTAAACATTTTCCCGTTAACAACAGAGGTGTAAAATTCAGGTTCAGAAAGTAAAAATCCTCCAGAGTATTTTGTTTAAATCACCTGTATTTGCTAATTAGCGAAACTCTTGAGCCAGGAGGCAGAGGTGACAGGACCTTTACTTTCTGACCCCTGGACTTTCCACCTCTACTGTTAAATCTCTTAAATTACGATTAAAGTCTGTTAAATGACCTTTAAAACCCGAGTAAACGGTACGTGGAGCAGTGTTCAGAGAAAGAGCCCAGGCGCCGTTTAAAGTTGTTGAAAAGCACCACTCTCTCGCTCTCTCTCGCTCTCTCTCTCTCTCTCTCTCTCTCTCTCTCTCTCTCTCTCTCTCTCTCTCTCTCTCTCACTCTCTCTCTCTCTCTCTCTCTCTCTCTCTCTCTCATTCTCTCTCTCTCTCTCATTCTCTCTCTCCCTCTCTCTCTCTCTCTCTCGCGCTCTCTCTCTCTGCAGTCGCAGGAAGTGAGCGCGATGCGCTTCAGCTGATGTGGTTTCCTTCCTTCCGCGGCGT